>RJWH01001441.1:0-189312 GCA_004363575.1 Solenodon paradoxus
TGGGGACACTATCCAGGCTCTGGAACATTCTACCAAAGTGGTGCTCAGCCCCAGGGAAGCTGGACAGGGTGGCAGAGGCCAGTGTCGGGCTGCTGTGGTCATTGGGCGCTGAGAGGCTGCCTCCCTGGAGGACGACCCCAGGTAACAGGTGGTCTCCCTCCCGCACCAGCTGTCCTCCCCGCCACAGCTGCCCGCTGACCTCCAGAGACCTCTGCGCCACAGCTCAACCAGACGACGAAGGCCCTGAACATCCATGTGCATCCATCACTCAGACCCTGGCCTTCCTCCAGCTTGTCAGGTGCAGTGGCAGCGGGAGTGTGGGGAAGGTCCCCCACTGGGGAAGACGCCTGCCTTTATGTTCCAACAGAGCCCCCCATCCCTGTCTCCTCCCCAGCGGACTCAGAGCAGCCCTTCCCTGTTCCTGCCTTCACCCCCTCCCTCCTGTAACAGATGTGCAACTGGTTTGTACGCTGCCCGCTCACTGCCATGTATGTCCACATATGATATCAGGCGCCATTGTACTACGGACCCAGTAAAGAGCTGTTTCTAGGAGGGAGCTGTCTCCCGGTCCTTTCTGCCTGACTGGGGGCTTGACTCCATCAGTCTCCTCGCGCCGGCCTCTTAAGGGAACCAACGGAAAGAGGTCCCCTAGAGACCCAGCCCCACTGTGCAGTCTGGGCCTAAGTCCCTTGCTCCAAGACATGGAGCCATGCAGGGAGTCCACATGCTTCTATGGGGCCAGGGACAAGAGCAGGAGGGAGAGAGCCGTGCACAGAGAGCAGAAACCAAGGGGACAGCGAACCACAGTCTACTTGCTCCAAGGCCCCACGGCTCTTGTCTAAAATGAGATCAGAAGGTAAGACAGGCCCACACACCAGAGCAATACGTCATGCTTCCCGCTTCTGTCTCCAAGACAAGCAGATAAAACAGAGGAGGAGGAAGAGACTAGGCCAGACCTGCCCCAAAGATCTTGGCCCACCAGGGCCCATAGCAGAGAGGACAGTGGGGCCCCCTGTGGAGCAGCAGGCTGTTCCAGGGAGCAGGAGTGTGTGAGGGAGTCTGGTCCACGGGGCTGGCTCTTCAGGCCTTTGTTCCCACGCATTCCAGCTGCTATCGCAGATCCTAGACTGGGCACCAGTCAGCAGCAGACACTGATTCTCACAGGGGCAGGTCGGTGAAGATCTCGGTGTTGGCAAACACGGTGTCTGGTGAGGCCCCTTCCTGGCTCACATAGGGCCATCTTCTCACTTCCGAGCTCTCCGGGTCTCCTTTATAAGGGCACTAATCCCAGTCATGAGGGCTCCACCCTCCCAACCTAGCCACCCTCCAGGGGCCCCATCTCCTAACACCATCACATTGGGGCTCGGGGCTCAACATGTCAATTGGGGGGAGACAAAAACATTAAGTCTCTGGCAGTATAATACACTCATTCGTTATGAAAGCAGCCTATGCATGCACTGGGCCGTTTTGCTTTTTAACTTTGGAGAAAATTGGGAGGGAAGAGCTATGTATTCGAGTTCCCAAAGAAACAGGATTAATAGGAGATAGATGATGATAGATAGATAGATAGATAGATGGATGTAGATGATGGATGGATGAATGGATGAATGGATGGATAGAGGTAGATGATGGATGGATGGATGGATGGATATGGACACACTGACTGACTGAAGAGTTCCATGATCTGTAGACCCCAGAGAGCCCATGAATGACAGTGTCATCCCAGTCTGAGTCCAAAGCCCTGAGGACCAGGAGAATCAGAGTAAGTCCCAGTCCAAGGGTGGGAGACCCATGATCCAGCTCAAGTGGTCAGGCAGAGAAAGACAGAGTTCTCCCTTCCTCCACCTTTTTCCCTGCAGGCCCTCAGAAGATAGGACAAGGCCACCGGCTTGAGTGGAGGTAATCAGTGTTCAGTCCAGGGTTCCAGTGCTCATCTCCCCAAGACACCCTCAGTCACCCCCAGAAGTAATGTTTAACCAGTTACCTGGTCACCTGTACCTAATTAAGCTGGCACACAAACTTTCCTCACGGAGGCTCATAGAGAAAGCTGATCAGTAGGGGTGGGCTGGGGATGGACTGAACGGGCACACCCCACACAGACCTCACTACCTCAGTGCTGGTGGCATGAGGTCCTTCCTCCCACTGACACCTGCTGGCAGGGCCTGGTAACAGGAGCAGGAAAAAGGTGAGTGCTGAAGGAGCTGCATCCTGGGGTCAAGTCCAGAAAAGGCGGGGGCAACCCCAGGCATGAAGTGGGGGTCAAATGAGAGACCCATTCACCAAGTCAGTCACTGAGGCCCGTGAGAACGCAGGAGCAGAGGCACAGGAAGACTTGTGGGCCCTGGACAGTTGTCACCAGTGCCTCCCTGACATGCTTGGAGAGGTCTGGGTGACTCCAAAAGTGTCAACCTTTGAATCACACTGACATCCTTGGACTCACCCAGGTGGTCAGCACCACCCTAAGCTGCAGGCCTCTGGTTCCAGGCACCAGCATGCTCCCAAGCTCTGAGGGCACGGCAGGCATTCCTGCGGTCAGAGCGCCTTCTGTCTTCACGTGGTCCAGCGCGGCAGGCCTGCTCACATCCCTGGACTTAGCCCGTTAGTTCCAGTCCCAAGAGAGGGACTCCTAGCCCCGTGTGTCAGGGCTCCGCTGCCCCTGATTCTGTGGCTGTGACCACAGACGGAGGGGGGTTCTATGGCACAAGATTGGCCACCAGTGAAGCAGGCCATGAAACCTGCGGTAGAGACAGGAGAAGAGTAACCGACACCAGCGGAGGAGTCGGCAGCCGCTGCCTAGCTGAGCACCACACCTGTGCCAGCTCATCTAAGCCAGAGATCCTGGACTCTTATGGAGAACACGGGGCTGCCTGGAGGCCACAGGCCTGGGGCGTGTTCTAGGACCCCAGGCCTCCCCCACCTCTGACAGACTCGCTGCTCCTCCAAGTTGGGCAGGACAGGGGTCTGGACAGAACCTTCCCAGCAGGCCTTCCCCAGCCCGCCTCTTCCCTGGCCAGGGCTCCGCGGGCCCTGCCTGCTGAGCCAGCCCTGGGCGCGTCTGTCAAAACAGAGCCCCGGACAGGAAGGCAGGGGGCTGACAACAGAGCCTGACCATGGACTTCCCAGCAGGCTGGGCGGCAGCATGTGGGCAGTGTCCCTGAAGGCTGCTGGACCCACAGAAGCCCAAGCCCCTGTTGGCTTCACCTTCACCTGGGCAGGCCTTGGTTTTCTTTCAAAAGCTACAAAGCGCAAAGCTCTGTGTGTGATGCGAAGGGAGATGTGAAAAGGGAGGCAGGGTGCTAGCTCTCCCCAGAGACAACCCCGCAGGAGTCCAGGAGCACAGGCCACTGCCCCAGACCCACTCATTCAGAGCCTTGAGGGACCGGCAGGGGAGGAGCGAGAGGGAGCGTCCCCGGGGAGCTCCGATGTCCTCTACAAAATTGGGGCCACAGGTCAAAGAGATAAAGAAAGAAAAAAATGTAATTTAGGTATAGTTTCTTATTTCGTCTTCACACGTTAAATCTGTTTTCCTTTTATGGGTCAGAAAACAAGCCTCGGGCAAGTTGTCACTTGAATCTGGGATTTAGGGAAGCCAACTCCACTGAGCTACTGCTCACAGGACGGGGGACCAGAAAGTTAGTGGGAACTGTGTATTATACCTAAGAAAGCCACGAGTCACAGAAACGGACTTCTTCCCAGAGCCATGGACAGATCCTGGGGCAAGCCGGTGACCAAGCTAGAACAAGGCCCGCCTCTCAGGCCTGACTTATCATCGAACATGACTGGAGAGGGCGGGACGCAAGGACAGGATCGTGCTTCCTGCCGTGGGAGCGGGAATCTTCTCACAGGAGTCAGATGCCACTTCAGTCACCACCCGACGACCTTTTCCCTAAGCCTGAGCTCTTCGAAGCGGGTGTCCAACTACATCCTGCAGGATGACGTATCAACTATTAAATATTAAAGCACCTCTTACAGTGTTTCCTCTGTTCTAGGTCACACTTTGTTAGGCTTGAACGAAGTCAGCCAAAAAGTTCAGGATGATCAAGATTAGGATCTGAGAGCAAATGTATTTACTCTCCTTAACGATAAACTTCAAGGCTCAGTGCCTTGAGACAGGAGCCAGTAATAGCATCTGAAACTGATTTATAAATAAATATTTACATACATTGGAGAACAATCAAAAGTATTTTTTTAACTAGTGGGGGGGTCACAATATTCGAACACCACTACCCTCAGCCAGCTTGCTGCTTCCGACAATCTCCCTCACGTGGCCTGCACCTCAGCCACCTGAGCCAAGAGAGGGGGCCCCATGTGAGTCTTAAAACTTGAATTCCTAATTCAAAATTTTCCCTAAAGAAAACTCTTCTAAAGGTAAACATGCACCTACCCTGTGACTCAGTGTTTCCATTTGCATGTACTTATCCACGAGAAAAGTGAAGACACAGTCCACAGCAAGGCTGGTACAAAAACATTCACAGGCGCTTTCCTCATAATTGCCCCAAACTGGAATCAATCCAAATACCCATCAACAGGGGCGTGGAGAAACAGAGTGTGGTATTTTCATGTAATGGAACACCAACTACTTAAAAGAAAGAAGGATAAGGGAGGGATGAAGAAGAGAAAACCACAAAATACAAGCATTTTTATAGAAAACATTCCAAAACCCTATATTGAAGAAAAATTAGAAGAGAATATAGTATTATTCTACTCAGATTAAATTAAAAAAAAAAAAAAAAAAAAAAGCTGAAGATTTGCCTCAGATCAGGCAGAGGAAGAGCATGGATTGATAGAAAAAACCTAAGAAAAGTTTCAGTAGTTTGTGAAAGTGGTCTATATATTGATAGATGTGTGATTGATACAGACATACATACACTTGGTAAAACTCATCAAACCATACACTTGATTTGTGCATTTCACTGACTGTAAATTAATACTCCATTTTTAAAAAATTATTAAAAAGTAGAAATTCACTTCCAAAAGTTCATGAGCCAAAATATAAGTTATAATAAAAGCTAGGCTGAAATTGATACCGTGGCATGCCCTGGTGGCTCAGGCATTAAGTCTGCAGGTGTGGTGGCATGAGCCATGAGAGACCCAGGGGCCCAGGGTTGTGAAATCCAGGTCCAGGAGGAACCACCTTAATAGATAAATGGAAATGCTTCTTCCTCCTCTCTCTACCTGCCTACCTACCTGTCCTCATTCTGACCTGTTTCCTTCCTCTTAAAAATATTTATTTTTATAGAGAATATTTTAAGATATTTTATAAATCAAAAAACTAAATCTCAGAAGCTGAGAAATATAAGCAAGACAACTGAAAAATTAATAGCATAAAAATTAAATTCTTACAATAGTATAAGGAATGCTACCATTAATGAGCAAAGTATTCAACTTAAGTTTGCAGAATTGCACCAGAACACACAAAGAAAGTAAACAGAAGGAAATGAACAGGGCAGAAATTAGTAAAAGGGGAAAAAAGAAAGCTCTCAATAGAGAAGCTTAATGAAGCCTAAAGTCAGTTTCTTTAAAAGAGACAAAAATTGATACACCCTAGGCAATAGTCATCAGAAAAAGTGAAAGAAGGCCTAGATGAATAAGACGGGGAGTTATTGAACAACAAGGTGACATCAAGAAGGAATATTCTGAAGATTGGATGCCAATAAATTTGAAAATTTAGATGGAAAAAATTTGTAGGAAACTATAACTCACCAACTCCAACCCAAGAAGGCGAAAACCTGTCTATTTTGAAACCATTACAGAAATTAAATCAAGGAATCCCACAAAGAAAACACGAGGCCCACGCAGACTTTTAGGCAAATTCTACCAAAACATTCAAAGAAGATACAATTCCAATCCAACATAAACTCATACAGAGAACAGAAAAAAATTAAAAAGGGAGCATTTCCCAACAGATTCTATGAAGACAGAAAACTTTGTAATCAAAGCCAGAAAAGAAAATAGATCAACAGATGCGGAAAAAGCATTTAGTAAGTGAAACATCCGTTCATGACTTTCGAAAACTCCATCAAACTGAAAATAAAAGGAAACTTTGAAGCCTCAGAGAGAGCACCTGCTTAAAAAGCCCATAGCAAGCATCTTGCATAAAGATGAAAAATTGAAATTACTCTCTTTAAGGGAACCAGACATTACATACCTCCTGATATGAGGCAACAGAAAGTACACAGCACCACCTATTAGGTTAGACATGCCAAAAAAAAGAAAGAGAAGGAAATTGGTCCCAACCGTAACCAGATCTCTAGGTCTGTCTTCTAGTTTACGTATGAAGAGACATGTTTTTCAAGTGTCAGTCAGTCAAAAACAGACTGACTCAGTTTCTTCAACAAATAAATAGCATAAGGAAGGGAAAGAGTGTTATAGACTACAAAGGAATTCAAATGTATCTTCAAAAAAATTTTATTGCAGAGTGCATTTTAATGTCAACAAACCGACTTACAAAATCATATTTGAGAAAATCATAGAACTTCGAACACAAATTTGTTATTAGACCCTTTTAAAAAGGATTAAATGCGATCATTTATTGTGATGAAGCTTTTTAAAGGCTTCTGTTGGTGGGAGACACATACTGGAAATACTGAGGGGTGGCATGCCCTGGTTCAAGACCCCGATGGGGAGACGACCAAGATGAACAGCTAAATTAAATAAACAAAATGCTTCTTCCTCCTCTCTTCCTGTCTTCATTCTCTTCCTACCTTCATTCCTGCCTGTACCTTTCCTTTAAAAAAAAAAGAAAGAAATATTTAGGGGCAAAGTGACTCACTGTCAGTGAGTGGGTTTAAAACACTCGAGGGGATCAAAGGATAAACAGGATCGGCAAACAGTGATAGTCATACGCCTGGACACTGGGTACTTGGAGGCATGTCAGGCAATAAACCTCTGTGTACGCTGGACTTCTTCCACCATAAAACTTACAAGACCATCAGGTGACAATGACAGTAACAGAGGTCATTTAATAAAACAGAGAGAGAGGCTCTCCTCCTTCACCATCATGACGCAGCAGATGGCTCCCATCCACCCCTGTGGCCATTTCTTGCTTCCAGAATTCCCTTTCTGTTTGTCCCTGCAGCCCTAGAGCCTACAAACCCAGCTCACATGCAACATGTAGCAGACAGCTGTTGCATTGCTTTATCAAGTGTCTGTCCTCTGCCTCGGGTGACAACAGCCCATTTGCCTTAAAATAAACACCTTTAATCACGTCATGTGGTTCAAATGGGGCTGACCCCACAGTCCACATCTCGCCAAAGGTGGACAAGTGACTCAGGTCTGACCGATGAGAACACTGGGCTGTGGTCACACACAGGCAGGAATGGACACGTTATCTAAGCGGGACCAATTAGCCAAAGAGCGTCAGCCCCAGACTTTGGTTGGAAATAGTAGATGAGAGGCTTCTCTTTACATTGACAGAGACTGAAACCTGTTTGCTGTCGTCACATACCTGAAAATGAGAAGAGACCGTGTCTAAGGAAGAAGCCATCATAAGAGAGCAGAGACTCAGACCCTCAAAGTCAATATTAGGACGCGAGTACAGGCACGATGCTCCCCTCAGGCAGTGTCTCTCCACCCAATGATCTTCTAACACATTAGCTAATAAATGCCTTTGAGAGAGAGAGAGAATTTCTTTAAGATCAAGAACAAGATGACAAATGTGCCCTCTGTTATCACTTTATTCAGCACTGATCGGAAGTTCTGTACATTTCAATGAAGTAAGGAAATGAACTAAACGGCAAAAGGCATTGGGAGCTGAGTATGGTAATAAGTGGTAAGACACTGTAGTATATTCACTCCTTATTTCCTACAATGATGGGTCAATAGTCAACATTCCTAACTCTGCCATTCGCTTTTCACAATAACCTAGGCCGATCATATATATTGTTTTAAATGGGACAGTGAGGTTTGCGGGGTTTTTTTGTTTTGTTTTGTTTTCATATTTACCAACCATCCTGTCATTTTAATATAAATGTCAATTTTGTCCCATTTTTAATAAACCAGTGCCATCTTTAGCACAGCGGCCCCTTTTTCTCCGGGTTAGAGATGGCCTTTGCCGGCACTGACTGCAGTGGGCTGTGGCCACTCTGCTGTCCCCGACCCCTGTGAGGAAACAGGAGCCCTGTTAAAGAGGATTCCCCTAACCCCGAATGCCTGTTTCGTCAAAGGGAGCAGAACACCGCAGCATGGTTGAGCCACAGGTAAGTACAACAAGGGTTATTTTTGGAACTGTGGGGGTGACCTCTGGCACTGTAGGGGTTTTGAGGGCATTTCTAGCACTGGGATGGTTAAAGCAGCATGTGTTGCAGGCAGGACATTAAGAGCAGGGCTTACAGGGACGCCAAATTTGGTTTTCGCCTAAGGTGTCAAAATTCCTTGCATGGGCCCTGGCTGTTTGCATGAAGTCTTACTGAATGCACATCATTGGAGTCAATTGCTGATCGGCATCACATAGTCCTTACTTGCTCCTGGCAGGGCTGCTCTGCTCCTGCTCAGATTGCTCCACCTCCTCACCTCCCCTCAGGTGCCAGTGCATCACCCTGTCCCATTTTTGTCTCGAGGAAATTCATTCAGCCTACAATAACCTGGATTCCCCTGATGACATGCCCTCCACTCAGGGGACCCTCGCCCCCTCTCCCGCATCTGACTCCTCCACAATTACTCAGAAGAGACTTTCTTTGCCCGTTCTCTTCCCTACTGTATGGGAAGCAGCAGCAGAGCAAGGCTGCAGCCAGGTGGGTCTGGAGGAAAAAGAAGGGCCTGGATCTACATATGCATTTCCACCTGCAGAGCAGAGATGATAGTCACAGCTCTCCACAGGGTGTGAGATTTAAATGGGAGGCAATGTGAGAAGCACATGTCTTCATTCTTGTGGCTCCATTCTTTTTAGAGCAGCCAGAATTTTTTGGTTTTGTTTCCCTGTGAATCAGACATCTACTTGGTGCCTAAAAACATGCCAAATAGTTTCCTATCACACGTAGGATAAAATCCATGCACAATCCAGTGGTATAGAAGATAAGTCCACTTCAACATAGTCCACATCATCCCAAGGACCAGGGTTCAAGACCCAGGGTCAGGGGGTAACAACTAAGATGAACAACTAAATAAAATAAATAAAGCACTTCTTCATCGTCTCTCTTCCTGCCTGTCTGCCTGCTTGCAGCTTTCCTTTAAAAAAAACAAAAACAAATAAAATCCAAACTCTTTAACAAGGCTCACGAGGCTCTGTCTGCTCTGGGCCTTGCAGACTTGTCCTTCTGCCCTTCACTCTCTCCTGCAGACATAGTGGCCTCAACCTTCTCAAACCAACCAGGTTCCAGTCTCAGGGGATGAACACTATGGATTCCATTGCCCAGAACACTCTCCCATGTGACCTTCACAGGGCTGACTCCTCCTCACCTTGCAGAACTGTACTCAAATGTCACCTCTTCAGGGGAGCCTCCCTGATCTTCCCTTGGAAGGTTGCAGGGAGAAATGAACAGATGTAATGATCTGTACCCTCATGTGCTTGCCAGCAGACAGCTCTATAAGTTTTATAAGTCCTGGAGGCAGGCATGTTCCATGCATGCATCTCAGTTTCTCCAGAATAGAGAATTCAATCCATGAGAACTGAAGCGGACTAAAGACACTGCGGGGCTGGTAGCCAGGGACTCAGTCCTGGCTTAGGTGTCTGACCGACTCAGTGTCTCTCAGTCCGAGACTCTGCATTCTGCTCAGTACAATGAGTCTTCAAATCACATCATTTTGTTCAATGTTAGATTTTTTTTGGCATCATCAAAGTTATAACAAAATGACTTTGAACAAAACATTATTCAAAGAACCATTGTCCTCTAAAATTATATCTGTCTACAGGAGGGGATACTGTACTAATGACTGGTGGTCAGTGAAGATTTATGATGACTTATTGAAGGAGTGACGGGATGGAAAGGCCACAGATAAAAGAAAAGAACTGCCCCAAGAGTGGCCCCTCAAAAAAACTTTTTGTTTCCCAAAACAAGGCAAAGGGAGATTTACTCTAGGAAACCACTTTTTTAAAGGAAAGGTGCAGGCAGGAATAAAGGTGCATAGGCAGGCAAGAAGAAAGAGGAGGAAGAAGTATTTTATTTTACTTTCATTTAATTGTTCATACTGGTTGTTTCCCCTGGACGTGGGCCTCAGACCCAGGGGCATGTGGGTTGCTCCTTGGGAGGTGACGGACCCAACTGCTGCGTCCACCGGGGCGCACCTAGAAACCACTTCTTTCTCACCTATGCGTTTTAAGTTTCTACCCAAAGATACTTCTTCCTAACTCCATTGGGTGGTGGAATGGAGGCAGCAGTTGGCAAAGTTTCAGAGCTTCACAGACCTGGAGAGAATGAATAGGTCTGATTAGATGGCATAAGCATGGCTGTGGGGCCTTCAGGAAGAAGGTTAACTCAATGTTTTCCAGACTTGCTTAGGAGGAGAAATCTGCCCTGCATCTTAAGTAGATTAAGGTGGGCCACAAAGAGGGTTTGTAGGGCTCTGGCAATAGTCTATTTCTTTTTTAAATGCTATTTCTTTCTTTATTTTTAAAGAGGAAGGAAGCAAGCAGGAATAAAGGCAAGTAGGTAGGCATGAAGAAAGGAAGAGAGAGGAGTAAAAAGTATTTATTTAGTTACTTGTTCATTTGGTTGTTCTTCCCAGTCCTGAGTCCTTGGGCTCCGTGTGGACTTTTATGTGTGGACTACACTGGAGCCCCAGACTTAATACTGAGTCACCAGGGTATGCTGATTTCTTGACCTGGTGAAGGTTACATGGGTATTGGCTTTATAATTATTTTTAAACTATATGTATGTGCACATATGTTTTTTTCTGAATCTATGATATAGTTCACCATTTTCCTTAAAAGGAGGAATAACATGGAGAACTCTGGTTAAAGCAGCACTTTGTTAAAACCTGTAATGCCATAGAAGATACTCTGAAAATGTTCATGACAAATATGTCAGTCAGAAAGGACCTGAAAATGAGCAGTACCAGGCAGCCCAAAAGGGTCCTGAGAGAGAGATTTGACAAAGCAGCTCTGAAGTGTCAGAGGGGCAACTCTCTGGGTTCAGGTGACCAACAGGTTGACTGTGGGGCCAATGGGAACAATTACTGCTTCCTCAGAAACTGGAAAGCAAAGAGTGGGCAGGCTTTCCCCCAGGCTGCGGGGAGAGGGGAACTCCCGGAACAAGGAAGTGAAACAGGCACTGCTGATCAAAAGTGTGATTATTCGGTAAAGGCTGGTTCCATGCCAAACCCAGTAACCCGAGGCTGTCTAAAACACACTGACTGGGTCTCACTTATGCCTCACATTCTTCCCACACCACAGAGGAGGGATGGGGTAGGTCAAACAGGTTTCCAAGGCTCTGTCTTCAGAAACAAAAGTGCTGTTGTTTTTGGATGTGAGGATGTGGGCAACAAGAAGGCACCTAATTGCTGTCGAATCTGGGGATCCCTGTGTTTGCGGGAAGCCTGGCTGGCCACCTCGGGGCCTCAGGCTCTCACAGAACCTGGCAGAGGAGGAGCAGGTCCAGCTGGACCTACCCCAAGACCACGTTGGACCAGAAAGCTAACCAGTCATTTATCATGGAGGACACACACTTCTGCGGACCTAATGTCTTCATCCTCTGTCCAGAGGGATGCAACCTTTCCCAGAATTTGGGTACCTGAGAGACTGACCAAAAGTTTTCCATTTACTGTGGAATTGGCCAAATCTTGCTGAGATTGACTCTCTTAGACAAAATACAAGAATTACTTGCCTCTGTACCTCCCAGTATTGTCAGGAGCACTGGGACAAATATCACATAGAATGGCATATCTAATTGGTTTCCTCCCATCAAACAGGGACTTTACCGATTGGCTCTACCTATTCAAAAAGGGGCAGCCAGCATGGCTTCCAAGAGGCGAGACAGGTTCTCAAGTTGAAGAACGTGCATATCCCTGACGGTGCAACTCCACTCCTGTGTTCTGTCTCACTCCTTCTGTTTTTCCATCTCTGTCTCTCTTCAGTATCTCAATGTCTCCCCTTCTCTCACACAGACACATACGAAAACCTACATTCAAGGATGTTTGTGGCATCAGTATGTAGTAGTGAAAGATCGGAAATTAACCTGAATTCCTATTAATAGGAGACTAGTCAAATTATGATACATCGGTGCACCCTGGTGGAATAGTGGTTAGGTCTGCTGCCTTCAGCCAAGGGCATAGTCCACAAACATCCCAAGGACCTGGGTTCGCATCCTGGGACTGAAGGGAACAAACAAGTTGAACAACTAAATAAAACTAAATAAATTGCTTCTTAAAAAATTATGATGCATTTACAGCTGTCCCTTGTATCTGCAGGGGATTGGCTCCAGGACCCCACAGATTTTCATGCCCCTTATATGCAATGGCATGGTATTTACATATAACTGACACACATTCTCCTGTGTGCTTTAGATCATCTCTAGGTTACTTAAAATACCAACTGTGATATAAATTCTCTGTAAATAGTTGTTTTGTTGTCTTGATTAAGGAATAATAGTTTTAAAAAATCTGTATATGTTCAGTGCAGATGCAGCATTGTAGGCTTAACTATGCAGTAGATATTGCACATGATTTCCATCCAAGTTGGGCTGAATCATGGAAGTGGAAGCTGTGGATAAGAGGGCAGATGCACCATGGGCTGGTGGAAGGAGCCAAGATGAACCACTAAGTAAAATGAATTAAAAAAAGCTTCTTTCTCCTCTCAACATGTCCCCCTCTGCTTACCTTCAGACCTGCCTGCAGCTTTCCTTAAAAAGTAAAAATGAAAAATGAAATGGCTCACCCTGGTAGAGAAGCAGTGAGGTCAGCTGATTCCCACTGGTTCAGTCCACATCCATCCCAAGGACCCAGGTTTGTGTCCTGGGCCAAGGAGAACAGCTAAGATGTACAACTAAATAAAAATGAATAAAACGTTTCTTCCTCCTCTGTCCTCCTGCCTGCCTGCCTACCTGCCTTCAATCTTGCCTGCACCTTCCCTTTAAATAAATAAATAAATGAAAAGAAAGCAGTTCTCTATGCGGTCATCGGGAATGTCCAAACTATATTTAAAAACTTAAAACATGTCAAAAGCAAGGTGCTGTCATTTGTCTGAAAAATATGAATATGCATAACTTTTTAAAAATGCTATGAATATCTTTGGGAACATCCTTTCCTTTGGAAAGGAGACCTGGGGAAGTGGAGACAAAGGTAGGAAGAAAACTTACATTTTGCGTATATTCTTTTGCACCATTTGAACTTTGTGAATATGTTTGCAATTGTTTTTATTTCATAATATAGAAAAGTTTTAGGTCACCTTTCCAAAACAAGGAAGACTGATGTCTATTCTGGACCAGGGATAGCTTAGCACCTCAATAGTAGTAACCAGAAAGCACAGCTTTCTAGGGACCAGTTTTAACCCCCCAGCTCTCTCTTTATCCTTTGTCAGAGCAACAGAATCTCTGAGAAGTCTTAGCTCCCTTTACTGTTTCCTCTTTTTTTCAAACTCTCCATTGCCTTCCCTTCTCCTTGCACTTGTCATGACATCATTCTTCATTTCCATGTACTTTCATACCTTGCAAACATTTCCTCATTAACCACGGTTTCCCCCAGATGATAAAGTGAATTCCCGCCCCCTTGACTGAGAGGAGGGGAGGCTGATTGCACTCACCTGGTTCCAGGATCTTCACATGCAAGTGGCTTCTGGGAAGCCCTCTGCTCCATTAATTCTGTGCTCGGTGGATTACTGTAAGTTGTAGTGCTGAATGACACTTTTGTCACCTGAGGGTTCTATTCTTCCTCCTGACCTCCTCCTCAAACCCTTCTCTCAGATCTTGTGCCCACTTTCCTGTGAATCCCATGAGTCCCTTCTTTAATATTGAATGACTTAAGTCTTAGACCTCTTGGCTGAGTTCTCCCACCCTTCTCATCCTCTTGGGCCTGATCACAAACCCCCCAGGTCACTCAGGTTTCAAATGGGCAATGATACTAGAGGACCCCGCATGTGACAATTTCCATCAAGGCAATGCTGGGTGAATTTTCCCATGTATGTTTGGTCCTTCAGTCCGACCTCATAAGTCAGGCACTACTTGTCCTTCGATCACTTGTCCTAGCAGACATCTTCTGGGAGAGAATGTTGGACAGTGAAAACAGCCCAGATCTGAGCCAGAGAAATACTGGTTCACAGCCTTGCTTGTCACTTGCCAACTTTCTCCTGGGCAAGTTGCTCTGACCTCACTGAGCCTCAGCTTTCTTTCTAAAAAAAAAAAAAACTAAGAATTCTTACTTCGCAGAATAGTAATATGGACTAAATGAAACTCATATGTCAAGGGTCTATGTTCATGCCTCGACTCAGAGCCAGTGCTTAATAAATGGAGTTCTCCAATCTCCTCCTGCCAACTTAATTTCACAGAAGCTACGCCACAAACATTCTCAGGAACATACGCAGGAACATCCCCCATCAAGTATGGGCTGCTGGGAGGTGACCTCGAGTCAAAGGAGTTAAACACATCTGTGTGTCACCTCAGGTCCCAGGAGGATTCATTCACCAGAAGGCAGGACTAAAAGTGGAAAAAGAGATGCAGAAAGAGGAAGGATGATAAAAAGGATTTGGTAATGTGGTGAGCTGGGTAAAGTAATCCATCCTCATCGAGTTAATCCAGGGTCTCCTAAATAGAGTCCCTCAATCCCTTACCATGCCATACAGACTAAAGAGAGGCTGAAACTTCTCTATCTGAAATCCACTGGATGAGCTCCATTTCTGGATATCACAGAATAATTGGTACCAAACCAGCCCTTCCAACATAAACCATCACACAATGGGACAAAACATGGCACAACTGTTTCTAGACAGTGGTAGCACACAGTACAAGACTGTAATCCCTACAAGAAAGAAGACCCAGGAAGTGGACACCATGATCACTCTAGAAATAATCTTGTCACTTCAGGGCAGAGGGTTACGTCCAATGTGAACATAGCAGTCTTGCTAGGCTAAGGAATCGGGGTTCAGAATTGGAAAAGCGGAAGCAACTAGAATCCGCCAAGCTAGGCATTGAGTAAGAGAGAGATACACAGGTGAGGAGCCCCCCAAAATTGGAATTGGGTTACCCCCAAGGCCTTGGATGAGGGCTCTAAATGTATAAGTCAAGAGTACACAGGCCACCACGAGGCTGCTGAGGACTAGAGAATGGGACAGAGATGCAAGACATGAAGAAGTTCTAGAGATACTGGGCAGAGAGGTCTTTACTTTGTTACATCTTGGATATCAGGCTAAGACATAAGAAAAGCTGTGTTCTAAGTAAGAACTACATCTTAGAGTAAGGTCTATCATAAATCCACCCTGAAAATTAAAGTTAAATCCTTAAAAAAAAAAAGTCTGAGATAATTTGGAGTCTCTGGACTTTATCTTGAGGTTTTACAGATTTACCAAAATCAAGTCAAGATAAGCTTAGAAGGATCAACCAGTAATCAGTTTGCTAGAACAAAAATCAACAATGTCAACACCTTTGTGAGGAAAGCAAGTTCCTAGTCTCTAAGAGGTATCATTGACAATATCTAATGGAGAATCAAAATTGGCTGAATGTGCCCCTCCCCCCCCAAATAAAAACAAAGCTCTCCAAAAGCGACCTATTGTCAAGAAAAAAATAAGCAAAAACTTTGAGAAGCTAACCCAGAGGTAACCCAAATGTGAGCAAAGATTTAAAATACGATAATAAATATGTTCAAGGAAATAAAGGAAAATATGGTTATTATGAGTGACAAAACAGAGAACTTCAGTGGAGAAATCCAAGTTGTAAAAAAGATGAAATGGAGAATTTTAAACTTAAAAGTATGATAACTGAAATAAATATTTACTGGATGGAATTCACAACGCATTAGCAATAGAAAAAGAAAAATTAGTTAGCTTGAATATAAATATCTCCAACTTGAAAAAATAATTTGGAGAAAAAAAATACAACACAAAGTAAATGGAGAACTTCAGGGGCATATGGGAAAATATCAGCTAGTCTAACATACTGTAATTGGAGAGCAAGAAGAAAATTTGCGGATAAATACAAAGGAAACCACACCCAGACACTTCATGAGTCAACTGCATACAAGAAAATCCTGAAACAGCCAGAGAATAAAAGATACACTACATAAAAAGGAACAATGAGATGAAATATCACTGACTTCTAATCAGAAGCAAAAGTCTATAGAGACTTAAAATAAACTGTCAACACAGATTTGATATCCATTAAAATATCTTTCAAAAATGAGGGGGAAACAAAGCTATCTTCAGAGAAATGAAAGCTCATAAAATTCAGTCAACATACCTTCATCATAAGAATTTCTAGATGTGGTGCGCCCTGGTGGCCGAGCGGTTTAGTCTGCTGGGCACAGTCCACATACATCCCAAGGAGAAGAGGATATCATGAATACGTTTTGTTTGAGTCACCCAGTCTCTGTTATTTTGTTATAGCAACCTGAACAGACTAAGAGAACCAGCATAAATGCAATAATAAAACCAGACAAGGGCATTATAATAAAATTACAGTCAGATAAATTTAATGAAATTCCTAGCAAGTGCAATGATCAATATTAACAAATTCTTAACAAGTAAATTAACAATATTAATCAATAAAATGTAAAAAAAAGATAATGCACCGTGACCAAGTGGGGTTTACCCCAGGAATGCAAGAGTGTTTAAACATTTGAAAATGAATCAATAAAATTCACTGCATTAACAGATCAAAGGAAGATAATTATATCTTAACTTCAACAGAAATTGATTCAATAAAATTGGACACTGATGATTTAAAAAAATAACTCCTAGCATGCCCCAGTGATGCTAAGCAGGTGGCTGGGGTGTAGAGCATGGAAGGACCAAGGATGGGGCTCCCAACTCAGGCTTGGGAGTAACAACCAAAACAAACAAATAAAAAGTGCATCCTAAAAACAAACAAAAATTCCCAGCAAATTATTAATAGGAAGGAGCTGCCTCAACTTGATGAAGGGCAGCTATAAAAACCAACAGGTAATTGTGTCTATAATGATGAGATCAAATAATGAGAAAGATTGAATAAAATGAGAGCAACGCAGGGATCTCATCTCAGACCTTCTATTTCAATAGAGAGCAAATTACGAAACAAATGTTGGAGAGAAAAATGTAAAAACTGTCCTTACTCATAGACAGTATGGTTGCTCCTGTAGAAAATCCTCAGAAATCTGCAAGAAAACAGCCAGTATTAATAGGTGAATTAATGTCACAATATAGAAAAACAATATATGAAAAATCCCTCTTATTTCAATATACTGAGAGCAAAATAATAGGAAAAGTTAAATTTTAAAGGATCATCCAGCAATAACATAAACCCTAAAATACACTGCAATAAATGTATGAGAGATATATATGACCTCTATATTGAAAACTATAAAACATTGGTGAGAGAAATTCTTAAATATCTTTACAAATGGAAATCACCATGTTCATGTATAAGAAGATTCAATGTAATTAAGATGATCATTCTCCCTATATTCATGTAGAAATTCTATACATACTAATTCAAAAAGATTATTTTGATACAAATTGACACAATGATCCTAAAAATGTCTATGAAAGTACAAAGAACCTAGTAAAGTCAACAAAATTTTGAAGAAAAGTTAAGCTGAAGGACTAATACCACTTGATTTCAAAATTTACTCTAAAGTAACAGGAATAATGACAGACTGATATGGTACAAAATGAGACAGAGATCATATGAACCCATGAGAAAGCAGAAACAACACACTGTGTTATCTGTTGATTTTTCTCAAAGACATTGAAGAATTTCATTAAGGAAAGAAAAGTATTTGCAGAAATACCTTTTTTCCATATGAAAAAAATAAAGTTGGCATTATGTCACAACAGACACAAAATTTTATCTGGTAAGGACCACTGACCTAAATGTGAGAACTAAACCTGTAAAACTTCTAGAAGGCAATATAAGAGACAATAGTCACTACCCTGTGGTAGGCAAAGACTTCTTAGGATACAAAAATCATAAACCATAAGTGAAAAATTAGACTATCAAAATAAAACCCTCTTTTCCTCAAAATGTACCTTTAAGCAAATAAAAAGGCACAGACTGAGAGAAAATGTTGGCAATCTGTGTATTAGACAAAGGACTTACATTTAGGATCTATAAAAAAACTGCAATTCAAGTTAAAAATGGGTGAAAGACTTGAGCAGACATTTTGCAAAAGAAGATACATGAGCAGAGAATGTTCAGGTTGCTATAAAAATGTTCAACTTCATTAATCATTAGGGAAATGCAAATTAAGCTATAATAAGCTCTCACTAGCCTGACTAAAATCTTAAAAATACCAGCATCAAATGCTGGTGAGGCTGTGGAGCTCTCAGACATTCTGCAGTTAGGTGACCTCCTATCAGTTGGGACATATACTTCACCAGCCAGTGATTCAGCGACTCCCCTTCTTATATTTACCCAAGAGAAATGCAGACATGACCACACAAAGACTTGGATGCAATATCATGCATAGCATCGCATGATTCATTCTAGCAAAAACAAAAACAAAACAAGCCAAACTAGAAACAAGTCAAATGTGTATCAACAGGTGAAGTGTGGTATAGCCATACTCTGGTCTAAAACTGGGAACTGCTGATACAGTCATCATCTTTGGTGATTCTCAAAAAACATGCGGAACGAACAGACTCAGAAGAGCACAGTCTGTAGGAGTCAACTGACATGAAGTTCCAGAACAGGCAGAAGGGCAGAGGAAGCAGGGAACTGTTTCCCTCGGGTGAGTTGGTTGGGATGGGACAGACTGCAGAAGGAATTTTCTGGGGCGATGGGCACATTCTGATGGGCGGTGGTTACATGGATCTACACATTAGTAAAAATTCACTGAAGTACACATTGACGCACGGACATGTATTATATATAATTTATACCTCAACACAGCTGTTTTTTAACCTCCCACCACGGCTCCCGTGGTGACACTTCCCAGCGCCCCTAAGAGTGAGCAGAGCTGCCTCCACGGGCTTCCAGGCTCTCGCAGACCCCGGGAGACCCTGCAGTGCACGCTATTATGCATCTGCCATGTTTCCACATCGGGAGCCCCCTGAGGTCTGGAGTGGGCACGAGCAGCTGCACGTTTTCAGGACTCAAACTGGGAGAGACCCAGGCAAACTGCGACTCTGGCTTTCCCGTCCCAGCGCGGGCGCGGCGCATGGCGGGAAGCCTGGCCGGGAAGGCTGCTAGGACTGCGGGCGGGAGCAGAGGCCGGCCTGGTCCCGAGGCCACGCCCGCGGGTGTCTGCCCCTGGCTCCCGCCTTCCCCGCTGCCGCTGCCGGGGCTCTGGAAGGCAGAGCGCCGCCGACTTGGAGCCCTACGGAAGTTTTAGGGAGCAGCAGTCTTCTTCCAGGGTCCCCTTGCCAGGAAGCTCCCCTCCCTGCCCTGGCCCGCCGGTTGCGCCCGCTGGGGGAAGTCATCTGACCTCAGTGGCCCACCGCTCCTTTCTCCTGCTGCCACTGATTGATGCTGACCTTTCGGGGCGCCCGGGCTGGGAAAGTGGCTTTATGTAAACAAAAAAAAACAGCCTCAGGTTTCCCAGAGGCCAGCCTGTTTTCCCCTTCGGGGCCGGGTAGAAAAATAACCCCAAGGAGAAGCAGGGAGTGACCAGGCCTTGATGCTCCCCAACCCGCACCTGGGCCTCTGTCATCTCAGGCCGGTCCCTCAGGGGCCCCTTTGTCAGAAGTCGATCTGGGTGGGGGGAGGCGGGGTTGAAGTGATGCCCGCTGTGCGGTGGGGTTAGACTCACTATCCTGGGCACAGGGAGGCAGCCAAGGCAGGCTGGAGAAAGGGCTCTGCACCGCCAGCCTGCTGGCTGTCCGTGGCCCTGCCAGGCCTCCTCTTGCGGGGAGAGGGCCTTCCGGCCTCCCGCCCACAGGGTCCCGGTGGTCTCTCCTCTGCCTGGACTAACGCTCCGACCTGCTGATCTGCCTGCTTCTTGCCCTTCCAGCCCTCAGACCGGCTCCCTCACAGGGTGTTTTTCACGCTGGCGTTCTCCCCACCCACGCAGGCCCTGCCAGGGCCCAGGCGTCCAGCTGGCACCCACATGAAAGCCCTTCCTGTTGGGAACCCACGTGGAACGGAACGGACCCACACCCACAACCCTGCCCGGGCCCTGCGGGCTGTGGAAACTTGGCCAGCAGCGCAGGAAAGAAAGAGCCTGAGCCACACAGGAGAGGGGCCTCTGCAGGCTGGTCCATGGGGAGCAGGAGCCAGGCCCAGCAGCCCCCGCAGCACCTGCGCCCGGGGGACGCGAAGCGGGCAGTGCTCTGAGTTTGTTAGTGCAGGTGGAGGGAGAGCCCGGGGAGCAATTTCCGATGTGTTAGCAGAAAAAGAGAAAGCTGAGAAGTCAGAGGGAGGCCCAGGAGGTGAGGGCTGGAGAATCAGGTCTGAGTTCCCAAATGTTGACAAAAGGGAACAGGCTGGGCTTCTTGAGGGGAAATCTGCTCGTGCAGTGTGGTTACAAACTGGCAGGGCGAGGCCTGTTCCCGAGATGCAGGTGTCTGGGGGAACTGAGGTCTGGACGCCAGGGTGCAGGAAGGGCTGAGTTTGCTCCAAAACGAGCTTCCTTCCACCCTGAAACCAGGACTCCCGACTTACGAAGACTCTTCCAGTGGATTCCGAGGGGATATCCCTACAGGGCACTCAGGGAGCCCTCACACCAAAATGTCAGCAGTGTGATTCGGGGGACCTTTAATGTGCACGTGTGTACGTGCATGTGTGCATGTGTATATGTGTACATGCATATGCATACATGTGTGTGGCTCGCCTGTAGTTTCTAATTGTTTTTTACAATGAACAAGAATTGTGCAAAACATTAAAGAAAAAAATTTGATGAATGATACACTACACCGGGTATCTAGCAAAATGAGGAGCTGGCATCTGATAACAGATGAATAAGGTTGCTGTCATCAGTGTGAGGTGTGGAGACCATAAGCAGAGGAAAGGAGAGGAGAAAGGAGCATCTAAAGTGAGGAAGAGAAGCCAATAGCAGGGTTGGGAAGAGAGGAAAGCACAGCAGAGAAGAGGAGTGGAGAGTGGGGAGGGCCGGGAGCTGGAGAGGAGAAGAAGAAGAGGAGGAAGAGTGGACATGACATGAGGTCAGCGTTCTCCTCCCAGCGTTCCTGGCTCCCAGCCGAGTAAGAGCAAGGCATTGGGGACACAGGGCATATTAGTCAGCGCCCCTCCCCTCCAAGTCCTCAGGGTGGAAATTGAAGACCCGGGTGGGGCAGGGCTGCGGGGAAGCTTCCTGAACCAGCTGTGCCAACAGTTAAGAAAAGCATCAACAGAGCTTTATGGGGCTTACTTCTCCTCTCCCTCCTCTGTGTCTCTCTGTGTCTGCTTGTCTGTCTGTCTGTCTCTCTCTCTCACACACACACCCAAAGACACTAGGCCAACTCCCCGTAGAAGCTCGGAAATGAGCTTCTTGTCTCTTCTGAGGGAGGAGGAGCTGGAGATGGGAGGGCGTCTTGGCTGCCAGCGCCCCACCGGGTAATCAAACCATCCTTGGTGACATCATGTTTGCTGAGGGGATATTTGCCTCAAAAACTGCAAACGACATGAGCCTTCAGTCCCAGCCTCTCGGACCTGGCACCTCTGCTCCGTAGGGAGTCGGGAAAACACAGGCGGCGGGGCATGGGGGCGCTGACCCTCTGCCTGATTCTGGGCGGTGTCTTTCACTGCAGGCCCTTGGCCAGCAGGAAGGGCGGCAGGACCTTGGCCGACAACACGCCCCCAACCAGGAGCAGCTGGAGATGGAAGCTGATGAGAAAGTCATGCCGAGGGCCATGGAAATGTCATCCCCAGAGGAACCCGGGGAGTCACGTCAACATCTCCGAGCCAGTGGCGGTGGCCTAGGACAGCAAGTGTGGCAGAGAGACCAGTCGTCATCGGAAGCTCCTAGGCCCTGGAGCAGGAGGCACTGCCAGTAGATCCTTCTGGGTGACCTTGACTCATCTGCTTGGCCTTCCCAACCTCCTAGGCCTTCACTTTTCTGAATGTAGAGCCCCCCGTTTAGTCACAGATTCGTTGTTCCACAAGAACTGAGTGTGTGCCCGCGGCGTGCCGGGCACTGCGGGGTGACTGGTTAGCCACCAAACCGCTGCTTACGAGCTCCGGAAGCACTGCCCTGGATGCATGGGGGAACAGACTAGTCTGGGGCCAGGAAAATCCTTCCCGAGAAAATGGCTTCTGCTCTGAGTTTGGCAGAATAGGCAGGGATTCTTAAAAAAAGAAAAGCAAATGGCAGCAGGCACCAGGGCTTGGTGGTAAGAGGGGACATGACTAAATGAAGGAAAAGAAATGGTTCAGGTGCTGGAGATAGGGCATGTGTGGTGGGAAGGAGATGGGAAGGGGAGCCGCTGAAGAGGTCTGCAGACCTGATGACCTGTGCGTGAGCTTAGATTCACCATCAGAGGCAGTTGGCGGGGGCACAGTGATGGGATTTGTGTGACAATAGGATGCAGAACTGATGAAAGGAGAGCAATGCAGAAGATGGCCAAGAGGCTGTTGGGATGTTAGAGCCAACCAGGCACAAGACAACAGGAGTCTGACCATGGAGGGGAAGTGACGGCAGAGGAGGAGGGAGCAGACAAATTATCAGAGGAGACAGAGGAAAAATCAGTGGAGCGTGGAGATTGAGTGGACACTGTAGAAGGACACTTCAGTGTCTAGAGGAATAACTGTTTTAGCCCTGAGAAGAGACATGTTCACTGAAAACGTTATCTATGAAAAAAAAATAAAAAGGCCAATCCATGCTGCAGACTTTTGGAGATGCTCAGAAGGTGAGGGCACCAGGCAGGGAGGAGGGAGGGGTGAGGCATGGAAGAAAAATGAGGATGTAGGTTGGAAATAGACCTACCCTCAGAATGCTTGCCATCAGATACCTCTCCTTAGGAGGAATGGTATTTCTCCTATTCTTAGGAGAAAAAGAGCAGACGAGGATATGGACTGAAGCTTCAGGCAGTAAATACTGAGGGTGAGGTTCAGGGTTGAAAAAGACATATCAATGGAAAATCTGACTCCAGAGCAGACAGCCTGTAGCCCCTACCTAATGGTATTGATGGGCATCCCTTTCCCCAGGTAGGAAATTTGGATTCTTTAGAGAAACTGAATATTCCCCAAGGGAAAAAAAAAATTCAGACATTAATATTCAAGGTTCGGTGGGGTCTTCCAAAGAAATGGCAAAGTCTCGTCCCAATCACCATAAATGTGATAAGCAACACAGAGCTTCCAATCAAGTTTTGTAGTTTCTCATTTTAAAATATGAACAATCTACCAGTATCTTATGTTCATAGGAACAGGAGAGACCTTAAGACAAGAGCAAGGTGTTATGAAAAAAGGAAGTCATTTAATGAGAAGGAGTTCTTAGAAATTAACAAATTCAATAAAACATGCAATAGAAGAGTTAGAAAATAACTTTGAGGACATGTCCCAGAAAGTTGAACACAGAAATCAGAAGTAAAAGAGAGAAGGTAACAAAATGAGGGGCTCAGTCCCAGAGGTTCAACAACTGCTGACTCTCAGAAATTCCAGAAAGAGGAAGAAATGCGCAAATATAGAACATAAAAAATGTTTCCATTAACAAGTGCATGTCACTGAATGAAAATAATCTGCCAAGAGGCCAGAACAAAGAATTTTATATACCTAAGAATTTGAGCCTAAAATTCCAGGATACCAAGCCTGAAGCTAAGAATGCAAAAGCTTCCAGAGATAGAACAAAGGAAAAAAGTTATACCCAAGGAAATAAGAATAGTAGTAGACTTCTCCAGAGCAAATGTACCTTCAAATCATGACAGAAAATTGTTCTCAGTCTCCATTTCTATATCTGGTTAATCTCAGTCAAGTATGAAAACAGAGGAGAAATGTTAATCAAACATGCAAACATTAAGAAACTTTAGTTCCCAGTCTTACCGTCTTAGGGAACTCTGTGCCAGCAAACAGAGTAAATCTTGATTAAAAAAAGAAGTCACAGATGCCAGGAAACTGGATTGGCACTCGGAGGAGTAATGTGGAGATGCCTCTTTAGCAGGTAACAGGCAGTAACCTGTCCAGACTGGAGAAGAATGGAGGTCTCTGAGCGGGAATTCTCTAGAAAAACACACAGACTTGAGAACTTAAATGATATGGTAGATGATAGGGTGAGGTTTCTGGAATGAAGTATGCAAAGTATGTCAGTAAACAACCCAACAAACAAAGAGCAATGAATAATTCCAGGAAAAAAAAAAAGCTATCTGGGGAAGAGAATGTAATCATGTATGCTGCTTGACTCTGCCACAGACAACATTTACAAAGTCTTAATGATGCAAACCCAGATTACTGATATCATATTTAAAATAGGGATTCAACTAGGTTGTGATGACGGGGAGACAAGTAGTAGAGAAGGTAATATGACAGCTAACATTTCATGATTGTAACAGAAAAGCCAATAAATATACGATGTCAAAAACTAGCACATCAAGACAAAAGCAATGCAGTCTTTTTTTTTTTTTTTTTTAATTATAGAGATAACCACCATAAGAAATGGGTGAAAGTGCTTGGGCAGTGGTGGGACACAGTTTTGGAATGTGGAGAGAGGTAAAACAGGCGATTACCATTTTTCACCAACAGACTTTAAAAGCCACCTATGGATGTTACTTTTAGACAGTCTTTTTCATTAAAAAATGAAATTTCAGTAAAACAAACAAAAAAAGAAAATATGAGTTCCCATTTCCAGCCTTCCCCCTCAGAGTGTGAGCAGGTCTCAGCAGAGTGCCCCTGGTGTTTCCGTCAGGCAAAGGGAGAAAGGCAGGTTCCTGAGGGAACACTGACCGTCTGTGACTCTCCTGGGCAGGGCCACCTCGATGAAGTTGATAATGGAGCTGACACAGAATCTCTTCCCAAGAAATATCAATTTTCCTTTCTCCTCATCTTAAACGAACATGTTGCATATATTTGCTTATTGATTTATTTATATTTTCTTTTTTTTTTTTTAGGAAAGGTGTAAGCAGGAATGAAGACTAGCAGACAGGCAGGAAGAAAAGGGAGGAAGAGCACTTTTATCCTACTTCCATATAAGTTGTTCTCACCTTTACTGTCTGTCCCAGACCTGGGACTCGAAGCCAGGGGTACGTGGCCTGTGTCCTTTGGAGGCGATTGACCCAACCTCTCCTCCACCAGGTGCACCATATATTTGTTTATTAAATGGACACAGTTCTGAGAAAGGCAACAGATCAAATGGGAGCAGAGTCCAAAAACCAGAGCTGGAAAGAGATTCAGCAATTATCTGGTCCAGAGCATGGTTCTAACCTATGTAACCACGACAATCACCTGAGATTTTACCACAAAAGATTTCTGGGCCCAACCAAAGATGTGGGGTGACTCGGGCCCAGGAAGGACGGTAAGTGACCAGACCAGGAAGAGGCAGGACTGGGACAACTTCCCAGGCCACAGTGTGGTGACCTCACACGCCCACCTGGGCTTCCATCCAGGTGGCTTTCTCGTTCATGGGTTCTGCTGGGTTCGGGAAGCTCTGACCAAGCAGCCCTTTGGATGGTGTCGATGAGCTTGAGTGTGGGGGGCAGAGGGGAGGGGGCTGGGGGCTAGAGGGGTGCTTCAAGTCCATGGAGACTAGCTCTGACTCATCTGCCCACCCTCAGATTCCCCTAGACCCAGAGGAGCAGTGACTTGGTTTCCCCAAATACTCTCCTGTGCCCAGAAGCTTGGTGTGCTGGCCCTGGACCAGAGCCAGAAAATCTTGCTGTGTCATCGGCATGGCGCAACCTAATGTTGATGCCTGGCTCAGGCCAACTCTGACTCAGATACTTCATCATGTGGCAAGATGTCACCCACTATCCCTCTTCCCTTCCCTCCCACAGACGGTGGATGGGAGGGTCTAGCAGCAAGTCCAGTGGTATGGGATTGTAGAAAACTCAAAGACCAACTTCTCTGAGGCTTGAAAAATTCCTCCATACCCCCTTTCCCTATATTCTTATAGCTTGGGGACAAAAAAAGCCTCTTCAGAAGGAACTGAAAACCCCCAACCATCTCACCTTACATAGCCCATTTCAAACATGCAGGCTCTTTCGTATATATTATCTAAGATATTTGAGCCTCAGAGGCCCTGTTTTAAGTTTGTTATTGCAGGCTCTCAATCCGAAACCCTGCACTGCAGTCTCAGCAGCCTCTCCTCTTATTTCTCTGCTCCGGGGTGCTGGGTGGAGAACAGGAAGGCGTTTTGCCACAGGTCACCCTGGGAATACATCAGAGGATCTCCTCTGACATCTAAAAATAATAATGGAAAACGTCACGTATAACAAAAGTAGAGAACAATGAATTAATCTGTACATAACCCAGATTTTTGAAAAAAAAAAACATTAACTCATGGCCATGCTTCTTTCAACTGTGTCATCGCCCACCCCCCCCCCCGCCACCATCTCCGCAAGTGGAGTGTTTTGAATCAAATTCCCCAAATCCCCATATCTCATTTGGTCTCGTAATCCTCTTGGAATCTGTGGGTGTCGACTCCCTCTTTAGCCTTGTAAACTTTATTTGTTGAAGAAACCAAGTCATTTTTCCTATAGTTTTCCACGTTTCTGGATAATGCTGGTCATATTTATAGCTCAGAAATCCCAACCTCAGTAGTCTTTAATAGTTTCCTTGCTTTGGGGGATGACAAAATGTTCTTGGCTTGTCTTGCATATTTCCTATCCTGTACCTGCAATTCTTTAGGCAATTCTGACTCTTTTTGGTGGAAGATGATATTTAGAACTCATAATCTGGGCTCAGCAGCCATTTATTGCTTCTAATTGATCATTGTTTCTAAGTCTCCTTAATGGATAGAGCTAGGAAGAGCGTGTGTGCGCGTACGTGCGTGTGCGTGCATGTGTGTAGTGCTAGCTTTTTTATTTTTTAGCTTTGAAATACAAATCATTGTTAAATAAAACTCGCAAGTCCAAAAACTCTCCTGTAAATCTCTTGGGAGTAAACTGGTGGCATGAATGCCCCATAACCCTCAAATACTTTAGTTGCATTTCCAGTAGAGAAAAGCATTTTCTTCCTAAGCATGGTGTAACTGTCACATTCAAGACATGAACACTGACACTTCATTGCCATGTAAATTCATACCACATTCAATTTTTTGGTGTCGTGGTTTCAATTTCTTGATAACAAAAGATCCAGCGGAGAATCATGCATTAGCTGGTCTCTTTCTATAGTTTCTTTCAGTCTAGAGCAGTTTCCCATCTTTCCTTAAAGGTCATGCCCTGGATGTTCGTTAGGGTGACAGGGCAGCCATTCTGTGAAGGGTCCTGTAGTTTGATGTGTCCTCGTGCTTAGATTCAGGTTGTGCATTCAAGGCAAGTCTATCACAGAAGCAATGGGGGCCCTCATTGTATCTTATTAGGTAACATGACTTCAGCTTGCTGGATTGCAAATGATGTTCGTTTGGTCGCTTGATGGAAGTGGTGTCTGCTAGGCTTCTCCACTGTGAAGTCATTCATTTCCTTGTAATGAAGAAGTAATTTGTGGAGGGTTTCTTTGAAGCTATGTAAACAGCTGTTGTTTGTCAGACTTTAGAGTTATTCATTTATATCTTTAGATCAATGTGGACTCAAGGTTTCCTACCTTATTCAATGGATGGTTTATAATCCATTGCCATCATTATTGACCTTGGTTAGTAGATGGCCCTTCAGACTAGGTCTCTGTCTTGCAGACTTGTACACATTATGTTCCAGGCTTCTCTTGTCCTAGATGTGGAATAAGTTATTTCTCCAAAGAACTCACCTTCTTGTAGTGAGGAATCATATCTAGAAAGCAATTCTTCTTAAATACAGCAGGGACATGGAGGACTTCACAGTGGAGAAAGCAGCAGACACAACTTTAGTCAAAAATGTTTACTGAAGTAACATTGGTTTGTCATATGATATAAGGTTCAGGGGTACAGCTCTGTATTCAATATTTCTATATGCCTCATGATCCCCACTGGAAGTCTCATTTCCATCCTTCACCATGTAATCGACACCTTAACCCATTTCACCCACCACCCACCCCTCCAGTGACCGCCATTCTGTTCTCATCATCTAAGAATTTTTACTTTGTTTTGCTTCTTTATCTACCACACAAGTCAAATCATTTGGTCTTTGTCTTTCCCTGACTTATTTCACCTAGCATATGACGCCATCTTAGCAAAGTGATGAAGGCAAGCACCCCCAGGAAGGGAACAAACCAAGCTTGTATAAGGCCTCGCAGAGCGCGGTAAGATCACATGTTGCTGTGTGACGTTTCTGCCCCCATGTGCATCATCTGGGTCTAATCACAAGGGACTGCTGCACAAATCCAAATTGCAGCATCTTCTAAAAAGATTGGCCTAATCCTAGAAAAAAATGGCAAGGGCCTGACATTCCAGGAAGCCCTGAGGACATGCGCCAGATTGCAGGGGACTAGAGAGACGTGACAGCTGGCGGTGACAGGCAACCCTGAACTGGGGTGGGTCCTCTGCTAGAACGTCTACTGGTAGATGGACATGGAGACCCCGGACAGGCTCTTTGTAGTATTCTTGCCACTGTTCTAGAAGGTTGAAAATTCTCCAAACTAAAATATACAGACAGAGATGCACATACAGGTGAGAGTATAGATGTGGAGGTAGATGTAGGTAAACACTAGAATTTTAACCCCCAAAAACTAATTCAAGTGATGACTTCAGGCAGCAGGGTGTGAGAGAAGGAATGGATGGGCACGAGACTTCTGAATATTTCTTTTAATATAATTTTTACTTTGAACCACACAATACTCAAGAAATAAACCAATCTTAAGAAGTATAAAACACAACTCTTTGTCTCTCCTCAGCTAAGCTTCATCATGGCATTTATTTCTGTTTGTCTGACACCTTTGTTGCCATGCTCATCTGCGGTCAGGTCCCCTTAATCCTGTCTTCCAAACCTTCCTTCAGGTTCTAGTACCATCACAGTTATGGGCACTTGCTAAGTACTCAAGTTTGCACTACAAACCAGACATTTATGTGACCATCCACACTTCTGTCGTATTGCCGTCTGCCCTCTGCCCGACCCTCTGCCCAGAATGTTCCTCCACAACTTGGTGAGTTCTGAAAGATCCTTAGAAACCCAGACCAAATCTTGTATTTTTTCTGGAAACTTCCCTGGCCCGGGGCAGTGGACTGCCCACTCCTCTGGGCTCTCCAGGCAGTTTGTCACATGGTCACTTGTCAATGATGGACGTGTCTGTCTCCAGCAACCTCAGAAGTGTCTTCGGGGAAAGTTACCCACTTTCCTGAATCCTTAGACAAAGCCTGAAAGGGTCAGATGTCTGGTGAACATTTACCCAATTTATTTAGATTGGGAAAACGTTCCCCCAAATGTTGGACCAGCCATGAAGACTTTTCCTGAGCAAAGAATGGATCTCAAACACATTTGGGAGCCTTGTGACTCACAAATTAACAGAAAGCTGATCCCACTCCAGCGCTGTTGTTTTCAAAACTTAAGCGGAACTATGGCATAACTTGAGGTCCCTTGGGAAGTAGGGAAGCAAAGAAGATGCTCAAATAATGTTGTTTTGGTCAGTGTCATTTTGTTACATTGATGAGAAAAAAGAAATTGCAGCCAACGCTGAATGAAATGACATTGGTTATTCAGGAAACTGGTTTTCATTATACGTAACTTGACTTAAAGTTGTAGTTTCTAAGGATCTATTGACAACATAAAGTGAGGACTCAATTGTATTTTTTGGGAAAAGTATACAGAATAGTAGAAAAACTCGTTTAGGCCACGAGATATGAAACACCAGAGATGTAAGTATAGCTTCTCATCAGCTGAAGACAGAGGGGCTCCAGAAGGTGAGGGGTATGTGAGTGCCCCTCGCCCCAGCTCCATGGGGGCGAATCAGAATTTCAAAAAGCCCAGATGCCCGGATACCAGCCAAAATCTGTCTTCGTCCTCTCTCCCCTTCTTTGATGTCAGGTGTGTATACTGTTATGGCCGATTTCAGAAACACAGAAAATAATGCCTATCTTCCCTGGTGAAAAGTGGAAGAATAATCATTGTCTCTCCCTTTCAGATGGTTACAGACAGTCTCAGGATCGCTGTTTGGAAAGTCAGACTTTTGAAAGTATTTTTTTTAAATGACCTCATTTCTTTATTTTTAAAACTAATTATTTTATTTTTACACATTGAAATAAACTCATGTAAAGTTTCCCCATTCCTCAGACAGATGTCAGCACACCCTGCCCTCCACCCCATCACCGAATGTCCTTCCCTACTGTCCAGTGGGCTCCGCCACCATTTCTCCCTCCTCCCTCCTGTTCCCTCTTGGTGACCTCAGTTTTGTTGCAAGTGTCCAAGGGTTGGTTTTATTTCATCTGCTCCTTTGTTTTGTCTACTTACATTCTACCTATGAGTGAGGTCATCTGGTATCCATCTTAGAAAATATTTTAAGCAGAGAAGCTATTTTCCCCTCCCAGGAGAAATGCAGATGATTCCATTCTGGAGGATTTTTATTGACAGGAGGCTTTGATGACAAAGAAGCAAGGTCGCTTCTACCTGCTGAGAGAGGGAGAACGGAGGCCACTTCTCAAGTGGAGCCGGCCCGGCCGGGAGATGCTGAGCAAGAAACCGCTTGCTTCCCAGGGTCCATCTTCTCCGCGGACGGCGACCGGCTCAGGCGTCTCACAACGCAGCAGCACTCTTCTCGGGCACAGAGGCGGTGCTGGGTAAACTCGAAAAATTCTCCAGACTTTCTTTGTTTCTGCAGTGGGGGAAGCAGACGTAACCAGGGCAGACTCCTTGTCTCCATTCCCAGCTGCTTTAGCAGCCAGTTCTCCTTGCTCATCTGCACCTCTGCCACCAGCAACTGTGGTGTCACAGGAAGACAGGCCTTGCTGCGTGGGGGCAGCGCACTGATAGGACTCATTTTCAGAAGTGCTGATGTCGGGGCAGTCACAGAGCACAGTGTGAGCAGCAGAGAGCTGGTGGCAGCGGTGCTCAGGGGTGGCTTCCTGAAGATGCTCCAGCTGAGTCTTCACGGACAAGGGAGCCAGGGTTCCTCCCACGAGACAAAGCCCATTGAGAGGTTCTGGAGATTACAGGAGACAGAGGTCCGGTGCTTCAAGGCTGAACCCGCTGAGTGAGAAAGGACACCTCGCCCTCTTGGCAAATGACACAGAATCCAGAGGCCCCCCCGGGGTGCTGGTGGGGGAGGGGCAGCCCCAGCCTTGGAAGGGTGGGGAGACCAGATGCGGCTGCCAGCGTGGAGGCCCCGAGCTCACACTCCAGGCCCAGGCTCCCCACTGGGTCTTCAGTGAGCTTTAAACTCAGGGCTGCAGTAACTTTTATTCTGGGGGAGTATGGAGGAGTGGAAGCAGCCTGGGCAGGACCCCCATTCTCTCCTGACCACCAGCCCACAGAAAAGGTCACTGGTCTGCCTTCCTTTATCTCTCCACTAATGCCAAGGTCACCAGGTCCTACCTCTAGGGACAGGAGGGATGTCTTCCCCAAACAGCGCCATTTTCAACTCCAGTCGGGTCGTTGCAGGTCCCCACTCAGCTAGGGTGGACAAATAGCACCCTGCGTGAGTCATCTCTGTGTTCCAAGTGCGGAGCCTGGTGGGCCCAGGGGGTGGCCATTTGTGTCCACACGTGTGCGCCCTGGGGGTTGGGGTAAGACAGGCGTTCAGTGTCTGCCCAAGGCTGGAGGCTCCACAGACAGGGAGCTGATACAAGCAGCAGGAGGCCCTCTTGAAGATGAGGAACATGGGGGCATGCAAACTGGGTGAAAGGGGTCAATTACCTGGTGAAGGATGGAAGGTAACACGTTACATATGGACCTTGATTTCCAACAGGCTCCCCTGAAACCTATGTACCACGATGAGGCACTGCTACTTCGATAAAAAATTTAAACATATTAAGAAAAAGAAGAGCAAGACATGTGACAGATGCAAAATTAGATACAGACCTGAGAAGGGTCGAGAGGTGGCCCCATAGCTTAAGTACCACTGGTTGCCTGGTAAGCGTCTCTGATGTGCTCACGGTGCCCTCCACCCACTGTCCGGGTGGCGGGGGGCTGCAGACAGAGAACCAGCCCGGAGGGCAGACCTGGTTCCAGTGCGGACTCTGCCACCCCTGGGTGGGCCAAGCAGGGCGCACCTCTGACCCGGCCCCTCTCTGAGAACCTTTTCAGATCCTTCCTTCCTGCCTTCCACTCTCCTCCCCTCCCTCCCTCCCCGTCTTTCTTCCCTCATTTCAGGAGCAAGGCCATTTAAAGATCTGCCAAATCACTCTTCCTTTTTAAGGAACCCCCTACTCACCTTGCATTCAACTCAGTAAACTGCATTTCTGTCATCCATTAAATACATATTTATGTTTGCTGTAGAATTCTGAAGTTTGCTTTAAACTTTGCTTTAAAAAACTGCATTCGTTCAGCAAATATTGTTTTAAGTGCCAACTATGAGCCCAGTGTTCTAGGTACTGGGTACAGAGTTCATAAAAATCCCTGCCCTGGTGGAAGCTTTGTGGGATTCAGCCCAACAAATAAGTATTTTATGTGTGTGTGTGTGTATATCTATCTATATATAGATGTATAGGCATAGAAACAGATACACACATATATATGCAGTTATGTATACACACACACACACACACACATATATATATAGTATGATAGTGATACACGCTATAGAGATGCTATAGAGAAAAATAAAGCAAGAGACATAGACAAATAAAATAAAGCAAAAAATAAAGAAGTATGTTAAAAGAACCCAAACACAAGAGTGGGGACAGGGTTTGGGTTTGCCATAAAGGCCCCAGGTTCTGCAATGATTGAGAAAGGACAGAGGGCCACTGGTGACCTCAGGTGAGCAAAGTTCCCGGATGACTCCCTCTTGGGTCTCACCTGGAAAAGACTCAGGATTCCAGCTCACCCTTGATTCAGGGAGATTCGGACGTGGTTTGGCTCTGACGAACTTAATGAGTTTGCAGGTGATGACGAGAGTTCTCAGTTAGCACACTGCTAACATGCAGGGACAGAGCCGACTGCCTGGGCGGCAAGCTGGCATCACACCTGGAGGCCTCGTGAGCGAGGTGTGAGAGGGTACTGGCTTCTACTTGAATTTGGAAGTCAGACACGTTTTTCGGCGTCTCCCACTCTGGTTTATGCCCCGGGAAAGCCCAGGTAAGGGATTTTGTGTCAGTTGGATACAGGAACTGTGGAGTTCCCGGGGCCCGGTGCTCCGGTGGCTGTCATGACAAATGGAGACCTGGCCGGGGTTGCTGTCTACTCCGGTTTCTGCACCTATAAAGGGGGCGCATTCACCCCACAGGTGGTTTGAGGCTTCAGCAAGATCACACCCTGGTCCTCACAGAGATCTCCCAACTCTGTCTTCATCCCATTAGCCACAGTGCCTCTCCTGACTGCCATCGTCCTGCTCCCTCCTGTGTCCCGCGACTGGCCACTCATCTCAGCCTGGTCTCTCAAAGTCCCACTCCCAGAGCGGCGGTCACCATGGGCCATGGGCCGGCTGTCTCGCTGCAAATCTCCACCCACCCTCCCCTTTCTCTCCTTTGCCCTTCTCCTTAGCTGAAATGGCATTCCTCTGTCCCGAGGGGACATGGCCCATGACTGTCACTTTCTACAACTGCACAGGAAACTGGCTCATTCCACATGGTTAACCTACAGCTGTCTCCTGCTCCTTCATGCAAGTTCACTCTGTCTGGTTCTGGTAACTTCCCCTTCACCTCTTGTGACTCCGGTCTCACACATGTAGGTCTGGTGGCCTGACATCAGGGCCTAACAGCATGGGGCTTCCCCACCTGAGCCCACCCGCGCTCCTGACCTTGCTCGCTCGGGGTCCCATCTTCAAAGTCCAGCAGCTCCTCTCCGGGGCCTCGTCGCTGCCCTATTCTGCACAGCCCCGAGCTCAGTGTCGCACTCAGGGCCATCCCCTCACCACAGAAGCCCCGCACCTCTCATCAGACCCCGTCGCACCACCTGTCCCCTTGCCCCCTGCACAAACTCCCTTTCTTCCATCTAATTTCCTTCCTCCAGGCCCCTCTGATGCTGCCCACACAAATGACCGAAACCACCCGCATGTACCCGTGGCTGGTCCACCGCAGCCCGGGGCTGTGCCGTCTTCCTTTCCTCCCCCTGGGCTGGAGTTGGCAGAGGGAACAAGTTAGCATTCCACGCTAAATGGACCGGCTACGAACCATCGTAACGCTACCACTTCCTTGTGGTGCTCATTCAAAGACTCATTTCTCAGAAGGAGAATGTGCTTCTCTATACTCCAGCGATTGTCCCAACCTTGCCCCTTCACCCTCAAATTCTTGACCCCATGCCTACTGCCAATTTCTTAAAATGACTTCATCCACTATTTTCTGGAATGATCAATCATTAAGAGCTTTGTCCCCTTCCCGTCTCTGCACTGAAACGCCTTCCTTGTTCATGCGTCAGCTGCTCCTTGTCCTCCCCAAGTCCTAGCTCCCTGACGGATGAAGGGCACCCAGACACTGAAAACTTGTCCAGGGACGTCCCTCAGGTGTTATCTGTGAACCCTGAGAAGCCAGGGAAAGTGAGAGTAGAGATCAGATAGGGTGGCTGTGATGTGCCAAGAGTTGAAGTGACTTCCCACGCCCAGGGGCTGGGTGAGCCATCAATCTCGCAAAAAGACAGAAATCAAAGGGCTGCTTTGTGTTACTTAGAAGATGGAGAAGTTCTCCAAGTCTCCTTTTGACAAGGCTGCTAGACTGGAAGATCAGGAACATACCATAATATATCTTACCTAGATTTCAAGCAAAGTTGGTAACCAAGTGAGTAAGTAGGATTAGAGTAAGTCTGGATTAGAGTAAAATGAGGAGGATTACTAACTGGGTAAATGTGCCCAAAGTGTGCTGAGTAATAGATTCATCTCAGTCAGAAGGGATGTTTCTAGAAACATCAGTTTGGAGAACGCCACTACCCTGAGACCTACCGCAGTCACTATTTTCCAAATATGCTGAATGACAACACAGAAGGGAAGTTTACAACTATGCAGGTAATCTTTGTAAAGGGGATTAGGTCAGAGGAAATAATGAAGTCAGAATGAACTCATAGACTCTAACAAGATCGCTTTACCTTGAACAGGGAAAATCACTAGAAGCATAATATTGAGTGCAAAGTGATTAAAAAAAAGAAACACTGCCATAAGATTGCATTTAGATTAAGTTCAAAGCAGGCCAAGTCAGTGTATTATTTAGAGAAATCCACAAGAGTTTGGTTGTCACTAACATCCGGGGAGTTAGGTGGAAGGGAAGGATGTGTTTAGGGACAGACAGGCACCAGGACGACTTGGACAGGGTACAGGGTGTTGTGAAACAGAGGTCTATTCCTATTTTCCTGGAAAATGAATCTCTTTCTGTGTACTCTTTTGGGTGCTCGTTACATTTTACAGTAAAAAAAAAAAAAAATTAAAGGGAAAAGTCTAAAGCCTTTCAGAACCCACTAAAGAATCATTCAGCAACACGATGAGTGGAAAAGACTTAGGAATTTAGCTGGCGGTGTCAGTCAGGGTAATGGAGGGACATTTGGGGAAGGATGGTCCCCACCCTGCTCTATGAGCCCCTAGGATCATACCAGGAACACGCTGCTCTCTCCCTTGGAGTGGGGCAAAGCGGGGTGCGGCAGGGACCTGACCACATAATGAGGAACCATCTTCTGTCCTCAGATGCCTGCTTCTCCTGCTGATGGGATTTTAGGAATTGTCACCTGCAGCAATGCACACCTGTCTTCACTCTTCCAGGGGCTCCAAGGGAGAGGAATTCGACTTGCCCTGTGGGGCTTCAGAAGACAGTGAGGACGGGGTCACTGGGAGGCTGACTTTGGAGCAGTAATGTAACCGAGAGCACCTGGCTTGAGAAGGTAGGTGGCTTCCAGGCTTGGGAGGCCTCCTGCAAAGAGCTGGGACTTCCCTCCCCGTGTTGCAAGGGGCCCAGCAGAGCTGCTGGTGTAGAGGAACTGTTGCTCTCTGCCAAGCTTCCTGGGCTGAGTCGAAAAATCTGCAGTTCTATGATGCCTGTGCATTATGCCTGTGTAAGAAAGCTAGGGCTGATCCTGAAACAAAAAAAGATTAGCTTTTTAAAAGCAGCTTTATGTCTTGATCGCCATTTTCTCTTTTTAATCAAGACTTGGTGTTGGTTTAGAAGGCTCAGCACCTGCCACCCTACAATTCTAGTATTTCACATGCAAAGAGCTTTGAGACCACACCCCACAAGGACATGGCTTTCCCAGATGTCACTCTGGATTCTCAGTGCTGGAGGGGACCTGTGGTCCTGTGTTCAACCTCCCTCTGACTGCAAGAGCACACATGGTGGCTCAGGGGACAGGGCCGGGCAGGGCCGGGCAGAACCACAAGGGGACGGAAGCTGAGACCCACTATTCTCTCCTGCCACCTACTGGCCCTTCCCTTCCTCTCTGGTTCCTGTTGTGGTGACAACCCAGGTGCTATACTTCCAGGAGGCCTCAGTCACTGAATTTTTAGGAGGAAGGATCCTGCCTTGAATGGGAAAAGCTTGATGATTTCCAATGGTTCTTACTAAATCTAGGAAAAATCATAAATTCACAGACAACGAGGACTGGAAGAGAACTTAGCACTTGTCTAACCCAGGGTGCCCCAGGGTCATGCCTTGTCACACGCACATAATATATACACATGCCTGCACATGCATATACATACATATACACACATACACATGCATACACGTCTATATACACACAACTGAAAGTCTGGCCTAAGACTTGGATTTGTAATTAGTTACTGCGCATTCACAAAGTCTTAAAGCTGAGGAGCAAGCAGCAGCGAACATTCACATTCTGGTTACAAGACCACTGAAGACATGTAGTGGCTGGGTGTGCAGCCATCAGCCGGCACAGCCCACAGACGTCCTAAGGATGATGGTCCACATCCCAAGCTGGAGGGAACAACGAGATGAACACCTACAAATAAAATAAAGTGCTTCTTTGTCTTCCCTTCCTACCTGTCAAACTTGAACTGAAGATTGGCTGAATTTCGAAGTCTGTGATTCAAATTTAGATTTAAATGAGATTAGAATGTGTAGTACCTACAAGGAAGCTGTCGTTTTCGAATGGAGCCACTCCTGCCTGGGAAAGAGAAGAGTCTCGGAACCAATCTCATCGGATCTCCTCAAAAGACGAGAGCGGAGGAGAAATTAGCATCGTCAAAGACAGTGACCTCTTTTCCCGTCTATCACACTGGCCCCTCCAGTGAACCCGTGCTTCAGTGGTGTCTCTTAGTAAAGCAATTTCCACATAGCAATTCTTGGCTGATGCTGAGGGTGCTGCCCGCTTCAGAAAAGCTAGGATCCCCTCGTTTCCACAAGCTGCTGGAGCCCCGCAGCCTTGCACTTGACAGCCTCTCCGTGGTCCTAGCTCTGGTTTTCCAGACAAGAGCGGCCCAGTGAGGAAACGCAGCAGCAGGTCTCTCCCGAAACCCGCACTCGTGAGGACTCGGCGGACACGGAGCGTGGCCCTTTCAGTGGACTGTGCACACCTCGTCCACCCGTGAGCTGCCCCCATCCCGGGGGCTCAAATGGAGTGGGAGGCTGGCACTGAGTTGCCCGAGGCCTGTCCTGCTCCCACCTCCTCCGCTTCCCACCCGCCAACACCCAGCGGGTAAAAGCAAGCCAGGTCCTTCCTTACTGGTTCACTCTCCGCCGGGCTGGGATGTTAACTGAGACACAGGAGCTTACTGAGACAAGCCACCCTGCAGCCGGGTGTCCAAGCAGAGGCCGGTTGGTGGCTGGGACACAGAGGGACTCTTCATCGTTCTCTGGTTCCCGTTTCTGAACTGTCACCTCCTCCCAAGCCCTGCCGCCAGGCGTGACGCCTGGGAAACTCTGGGCCTTTTCTCCCAGGAGACAAAGGCACGCAGACAGCTCAGCTGTGTGCAGATCTAGGTCTGGTTTAGACAAGTGTGTACTGATATGTAGCCACAGAGCAGTTTCACTGTCCTCAAAATCTCCACCCTATCCCCATTCCTGCTGGACTCGAAGTACACGCACCTACTCATACAAATGGCATTTTGAATGGCGATTCAGGCAGGCAGGCAGGACAGGGGGCCACACAGGGATCACGGCTGCCGGGAGAGAGCAGGAGTGGCTGGGCAGCAAGTCTACGTGGGGTTGACGGCTTCTAGCTGAGAATTCGTCTCCCTGCCTCCACTCCTTGGTTGTCCAAGAAAGGCACCGACTGCCGAGTCAGTGCCAGCGGCGGAGAACCTGTTTCTTGTTTCCTCCGGCTACAGTGCAGAACTGTAGTTGCGACCACCGAGGTGGAAAGCGCCAAGTTCCTCCAGAAACAGGCGAAACCAGAAGCCAGAAGCCCCACGAAGCAACCAGTGAGACAGGAAAACAAGCGTCCACTGTAACGCTCAGCCAGTGAACATCTGGCAGCAGACAGGTGTTTCCAGTACACGCCTGAGGCGACACACGTGTTGCTAGACCACACTGCCCCCTTTTCAGTGTTCACACGGTGTTGACAAGCACCAGGCAGGCTTTGTCTCACTGAAGCAGCAGCTCCTACTTTACACTCATCCTGCGTGTACCTGCTAAAGGTCATCGGCTCTGATGCTCCGGACATCTGGGGGACAGACACATTCATCAGTGAGGGAGGAAGATGTTACCCGCCCCCAGGACCTGCCAGACTGAGTCTCCGAGGAAGTTTTTAATCAGCATGTCACCCTGGAAACCAGCATAGGGGTGGGTAAGAATTCATACATCGATGTCTTTCCAAATAAAAATGATACTTTATTATATTTTTTTAAGTCACAAAACTCCAGGCTAAATATCATTACACACACACACTCTCTCTCTCTCTCTCTCTCTCACTAATTTCTGGAGTCATCTCCCACACCTCCACACTCAACATTTGGCCAGTGAGCGCCTCAGGGACTTTTCCAGTTCAACCCCATACATAACACTTAGTGTTAGGAACACTAAGTCTTTTGATTTTACCCACAGTTCCAAAGTGCTATTACAGGGCGAAGGTTTGTTGGAGATCATTTTGGGGGGCTCGAACAGTTAAGAAGAAGAAGGCTGCGTGTGAAGCTCGGGGTGTGGTTCAAATGCAGCTGTGCACCTCCCGCCCCACATGCTTTCTTCTCTCCCTTCCTTGTTCTGTCTCTTTCTATAGGGCTTGTCTTCCCTGCTGCAATAAAAACATATTTCTATTCGGAAGCAACTGGAGAACAGGTGGTTCGAATGAGCAGTGCCGTGGCATTTCGGTTACTGACTGGACAATTGAGAAATCAGAACTCTGGGGCTACAACTTGAAATAAATGTTATTCCAAGGTAAATAAACAAATTATTTGGCTGGCTAGTGAAATGCTTAATTCTTTCTAAAACCATATTTACAGGGTGGACTTTTACTTTATGCTGTCTCCCAAAACAAAAATCAGGTAACCCACGTCTTTCATTTGATTATCGAACATCAGCGTCCACCCTACCTTTTCCCCTGGGAAAGTGCTGAGACACGACTCCAGGGCCGCAAGTCGCCATATACGTGGCTTGGGTTACTTGGTGCTCAGATCAAAACTGACCGAGGCCCAACATGGATTAACACTATTTCTTTGAGTGGGGTGGTACCTAGGTGGGGACCTGCTCAGAGAAAGCAACGATGTAGGATCCAGAAGCTGGAACGAGCTGAAGGCTGCTCTGCCCATGTACTCAGACGACACAGCAGATGTGGATATTGAAGCCAGAAACCTTCTGAAAATATCACTATCCTCTTCAAAAATCATATGCTTTTTTTCCTTCTGTTTCCTTCAGGAAACTAGGAGGGGGGGAGCATTCCCATATACTGCTCACCATTGCGCTCTCCGAGACGTCTGTTTCTAGGGACAGAGCACGGTAACAGAAATATTTTTCAGAACTGGTTTGTTCTAAAGTCTATCCCAGGAACAAGGGTGGCCAACTTCCAAGAGGTACCAAACATGCTCTGGCAAAAATATTTTCACTTTCCTAAAATTACATGCTGTCTCCAAGTCCAACTATATTACATACATGATCCTTTTCTGTCAGCAAAAAAAGGGAATCATTTTTCTTTTAAACTCCCAAATCGATAATTGTGTCGAAGGTAGAGTTTTGGTGGGTTTTTTAAAAACTGAGAACACAGATGAAGACATCTGCCGCCCCCAAAGTCACATCTTTAAAAGGTCCTTTTCTCCATTCACATGAATTCATCTGAATCATTGCCATCCTGTAGGAAACACAAAAGTAAACCGTAAAAGCCTTAGAAAAAGTCACTATTTAAAATTTACAGTTAATCTTAAGAAGCCTCCTCATGCCTAGATTTGACAAGACACAGAGTTCAGAAGACAAAGCGTAAACTAAGCTTGCTCACTGCTTCTTCATCTAAGCTGTCAGGTGTCAGAACAGTGGGTAAGCAGCTGTGCTCTCTAAGATGTCCTTCCATGCTGTGCATTCGTTACCCAGCAGCAAGTGATCACTGATTTCCATTTGTGAAGTAAGGCCCAACTGACCCGCTCTAAGACTGTAGCAAGTGTGACCAGAAGAAAATGTGATTGCTCCTTCAACAAATGAAATATGCCACGGTATGAAATCAAAGAAATACTACCTCCGCATCCTTATGTCAACAAGACCGCCACTATGCAGAAATATTTTTGGCCTAAAATCCATCATTTTCAGCTTCAAAGTTGTCATCTATTTGTGACTACACAAGAAGGCTTTTTTTTTTTTAATAGGAAAAATTATCAGGAAGTCAAATACAGGTTAGTTACCAAGTAAGCTGGCGCGCCGAGTTCTTGGTAACACACCTTCCATGTAGTAGGAAAGGGACCGATTTTATGGTGTGGCTTAGGATCAGGTCCCGAAGCCCAAGTACAAAGTGGGTCCCAGACCCCTTTCGGAGCCAGTGCGAAGCACAGGAAACTGTTCAGTGGCAACGTTCTCCAGCACTGTGAACTCTGGTACATGAGCTCTCAAGCACGGCACTTGCTGCAGCTCGTCCTTCTCTCCCATTGCTTGGAATTTGTCAGAGAAAGGGAAAGACGGGCTTTAAAAGTATATATACTTTTCCCCTTCCAAACAGTTCTTATTAAAGATGGGGAGGGAACAAGGAGACAGGGATAGAAACAATGGCCTCTGTGTTTCATTCAGTAGTTTTCTGTGAGCTTCTCTTCCATTGGCACAGTGAAATGAGGCCAGAGTCAAAATGCCTTAGATAACTGCACCAGAATAAACTGATGCCTGTGTTCTAGCCACGCACCAAAGCTGCGGCCGTGCTAGAGGTCTAAACGGAGTAACAGCACGAGAGGTGCTGAGTCGACTTCCATCTCTGAGTTCAGCCTGACTTGGATCCCAAACACAGGATGACAACTCACAGAGATGACCTGGGTTGGTGACAATGAAAGCACATTATTCCTTGTAATGGTGGTTAGTTAGATTAGAGTCCCCTGGATCTGGGGACCTGTATTTTGGGATTACAGTACTTTTTAAATATGTATCTGGGGTCCAAGTCTTTCCCTAGACAAGTTCTATGCCTCAGATTCCCATTACTTTGAGTTGGTATGTTTTTCAACCTAATAGGCTTGTCATCTACTTATAAAGTGACAAATAAAGGGGTGTTAAAGTAATTGTTTATGGTTCTAAATCTCAAGATTAGAAAGAAATTACCATAGATCGAAGAGAACTATTCTAAATAGGAGTGAAAAATTTAAATTAATGTCAACTTTGAGTAAGAGACGAATACTTTTCATGAACTTGCATGAGTTAAACAAACAAAAAAATCAGGTCCCATTTCACACATACACACACACGTCTTTAACTGAAAATGGACTGAGCGTGCTGTCATGCTGGATCTATATAAAAGGTCTGTATCCCCTTAACAGAAAATGATCACTAGAAGAATGAAAGCCTATTCCTGTGAAGTATGGGGGAAGCTATGAGTCCTTCCACTGCACAGGAATCAAAACAGCATGAAACTTTCTTGGAAACTAGAAGCTGACTCAAATTGTAAGCTTAGCAACAGGGAGAGGAAAAACAGAAGTGTTAGTAATCTTTTGGTTTACAAATCTGATTTTGTAATCCTGGAACTTTTAACATCTTTCACCCACTAGATGATAACATACATACATATACACACACTAACACACACACGTCTATGTATGCATATATGTATATGTATAAAGATATGTATGTGTTTATTTCTCAACCCCAGAACATCCAAACTTAAAATTCATAACGAGGAGGATGAACATGCCTGAAGTCATAACATAATATAGGTGCCAGATTTCTAGTGTAAAACAGCCTCTAAATGACAGAAAACTTCAATAAGTAACAATAACCAGAACAAAGACATTACTTTGGGGTATGTTAAAGCCTTCTGCTTAACTGTTAAACTGTTTTAAGAGTTCCAAGAAATTGAAGAGTAATTATCAGAAGGAATTAAATGCATTTCATCTTTTGATACTGATACTTTATGGGAAAAGAGCAATTAAAGCCTTAATGGGTGTGACACCAGAATGACTACTTCTATTCATGGGGTGCTTGCGTCAGGAAGACTATCACACGGAAGCCTTCGTGTAGGTGCTGTGCCTCCCCTTTACTGACGACGAACACTCCCTCTCAGACACAGTAAATAACTTTATTAGGCTTATCCAGATAATTAATGAGAATTTAAATCTGTGAACTTCAAACGCAAGGCTCTTTAATTATAGTGCTACTGTGGAATTTTTCAGGAACAAATTATAAAAACATCTCTGAATCAAAGGATACCTCATTAATTTAGTTGTTCACAGACAGCAATAAGGATGTTACTCATTTTTAGAAGGGTACATAAATAATTCTAAAATCTGTATTAACTAGTCCAATTCACACACTGAAAACGGGTTGGACTAGATAACCTCTAAGGGACCTCAGGCTCCGTCCATTATTGCTAAACACCTAAAGCAGGGCTGCTTACCCTAACAGCACTGTCTGTGATGATGACAAATGTCCTATCTCTGCACCTTCCAACATGGCAGCCAATGTGATCAGCATGACCGAGGAACTACACTTTAATTCAATTAAATATTAATTAATTTAAGTGTAAAGGACTATATTCAACTAGTGCCTAAAGCAGACAATCTGTAAACTGTACAATAAAACATTCAACAGAGAAAATATATCCACCCCACCCTGATTCTCAGCAGATTATCTGACAATGACTAAATTATATTATTGCCAGACACTTCAAAATATTTGGGGGAAAGACCATAATTGTGGTCAGGGAGTCACTGACATGGTTCCAGCAGATTAAGCAGGGGCGAGTGCTAAGACTGTCGTCGTACTCTAGTGCAGATCACTGCTTCTCTGTCTCGGCTGCAGAACACGAAGACCACCACTTAGACTGCAGATCGGATCTTAGGGTTCAGACTTCTGTTTTGCATTGAAGGTGATCATTTTGTTTTCAAGCAAATGCAGTTGCATCGATATAGAGCCTGACGAAGGCACTAGAGCATGCCTGCTACGAGAAACGAGGTCTACAAAGAACGGGCAAGTGCTGGGAGTTCCAACAGGGCCTGCACAGCAGAAGACAAGGTATGACAATCTCTTTCCACGAAGTGACCTACTTAACACAAGAGAAAGTCCACAGGGAAGGAGGGCAATGCCTAATAGAAGCCAGCCCCAGGGTAAACCAGCTGCCAAACCACGGGTTTACAACAGCTGCCAAGTCACGTCAAGCCACTTATAACATGTGAATCAATACTGGCCAGTACCTCAACAATTATGAACTAGATTGTTACTTCAAGGCATGTTAGTATGCACAACTTGAGCATACCTGATTTGAAGACATATTCTCAGTTTTCATTAATGATGAGTAGCTCCTAGAAGAAAAACAATTTAAAATAAAGTTATCCCAAATGCTTTGTGAATATCTGCTCTGCATCTAGCTCTACCGAGGGTCTTTAACACAAACACAAGAGCTATTTCTATACAGTCCCTGACCTCCAGAAGAATGTAACAGGTACACAATTTTGTGAGGCATTATTTCTACTTTTCAGATAAGGCACCTCATCAACAGAGGGGGGCAGATGTTAATTCGAAGCTGAGGTACAAGTGTCCAGCCTGTAGGTGCTCCCGGGATTCAGAAGAGGAAATGCACAGTCTGGGTCATGGGGGCGCCCTTCTCAGACGAGGTGGAATCCAAATCAAGCCTCACGAGTGGTAGGATGTGTGAGGGGGATCCAGAGAATTGTATGAGCAAAGGCAAAGAGATGTTATTTGCTGTGACATTGCAAAAGATCAAACCAACTCAAGGGTGCGTGCAACAAAGCAGTGGTAAGTCAGTCTTGATGTGTGGGGAGCCCAGTTACATTGTCCTGGCTGTGGGAGTTAACACTGTGTTCAGCAAAAAGCCACAACACAATACACAAAGGAACAGGTGGGGAGCAGAGGCGGGGGGCATTAGGAGATTCGATATTTATTATTAGATGTATAATACTTGGCTAAACCTGCATGGAGAAGGTAAAGAAAACAGATGAATCAGACAAAGCCTAGCTTAGCAGGAAGTTAAAGAAAACCTACTTAGCAACTGCTACACAAAACGTTCTACTGCAGCCATGCAGAGACCAAGGAAAGTGAGATGAGGTAGCAGCGAGTGTATTAAAAAGAATAATCAGTGAAAGGCTTGCTACATGCTTGTTCAAAAACCTGACGGTACAAAAAGGAGTCTAGAATCTAACTAGTGGTTTTATATTTGGAAAGTAGCCGTTGGCTATTATCTTCTAGATACAAAGCTGCTAAGTATTTCTTTACTGAAATCATTGGGGTTACTAGCTGTCTGGGCTGAGAACGTCTCAGTTTTCCTGTAGATTCCCCTAAAGATTCAGAAGTCAATTCTGAAGTAATGACAGCAACTTAAGTGTTCATTCTTTATCAGATGGTCTAAATAAAAGAACCGGCTATTCATGAAACTGAATAGCATCTTCACTGTCAGCGAGTCAAGTGAAAGACTTCAGAACGAGAAGATTTTACACGAACAGCACTGGGTCTCAGGTTGAAGAGTCAAAGAGCAACTGATGCAGGCACTGAAAATGCAGTCTGAACCCCAGCCGGCGGCTTACAGCTTGTTGTTGGAATTTCATAAAAGCTGCAGAACACAGCATGCTAACAGCAGCCCCAGACACGCCACGCAGATAGGTGGTGCGTCACTCACGGGCTTGCCACACTACAGTCCTGCTCCTGTTCTTCTACCTCCTGCAGTACGTGAAACCAAGTTGCTAATGTGACACGTTTCCCAGAAGCAAACATATCCGTTATTGTTGGTTATTTTTTGTTATTTTCCGTTATTGTCCGTTATTTTTTGATACCCGTGGTAATTAATTAAAAATAAAGCAAGAGGCATAAAACTGCACAGAAAAACATGAATGTTATTTTAATTTATTCCAATTATACTTTCCTTTTAATGTGTATGTTCTAGAGTGACATGATGTAAATTTATGTGTGAAAAAAACAAAGATTATATGAGTGGCCTGTGACAGTTTAGAAAGATGGGACTCATTAGATAAACTCTCAAAACAAACATTTTACTGGATACATGAGAATGTTTTCCCGGGAGTTTACAGACGTGACAGGAATTCAGGAATAGTTTATACTGCTGACACTGTGAAAGAGAGACACAAAGACTGTGTTTTGGTGGACAGGATCATTTGTCTACATGATGGCACCTTTTTAAAACCTGGTTAAAATCAGGCAAATAAAACCCTCTAAATTTGAGCAGTATATGGCTTAACTTGAAGAAAAAAAAAGATATTTCAAGGTAAATAATGACATCTATTCATTATAATTGTTGAATAATTAACACTGAACAGACGGACTACAGTATGTGATAATAGTGTGTGAGCTGAGAATCAGACGAGCACGTGAATTTTAACTTTCTCAGTCAGCTTCCTGTCTACAAAATGCGGATAATAAAGACACCCACTTCACGTGGCTACTATAGGGTGAAACGAGAAGCAGTAAAGCACAGTAAATGTTTAGCAGATGCAACTACCCAAAAATGTTAGCTATTCATTCTGATTTAATGTTACATGTAAATTAAACATTACATTCCTAACATAATTTTGTTTCTACACAAAATTATGTTCCATTTGTAAAGGGCACAAAAAAGGCATGTTTTTAATTTTTCCCCACTCTACACTAAAAAAGGAATAAACTGCCCTAAATCCCACTCCACTCAAAATTCCACACATTTTATTGCCCTGATGGATTTGATCACTTTTCTTTCATTCGCAACACAAAGCAGACTCAGAATTCCAGGTCAGATTACCCGTTTCAGTCTATGCTTTCGTCTTCGCAGATTTTAACTCAGGATAACATTCCTGGAGTTCTTCATGTGAATGTCACATTTTAAATGCTTTAGCAGAACCCCCAAAATGAACATGAGCATGTGGAAACTAATAAATAACAGCACTTGACCAAAATACCTGCATTTTGACCCAACAATCTTTCTAAGAATCCAGAAAGTTCCAAGGAAATTCAGGATATCGTAAATCAGCTTGTTTCTAATATTACACTATTCCCAAAGGCAATAATACATCAACACCGCTCCCCCGGCCATTTTAGTACACTTATCTCAAGTAGTATCTGTGGAAAACCGTGGGAATCTCTACAAAGACTAGAAGTTCCAGGACTGGTGAGCCCTGTTGGAATAGCATCACCAGGTCAACCGCCTCCAGTAGAGCAGAGTCCACGCTCATCCCAAGGACCTGGGTTCACAGGGAACCACCAAGATGAACAATTAAATAAAACTAAAGTGCTTTCTCTTCCTCTCTTCCTTCCTATATCTCGTTAAAAAAAAAAAAAAGTTGCAGGATTTCCTTCTTTCACAAAGGCTAACTAGGGCCTCTTCAGATACAGCACTATACTTCTACACAGATTAAGTGTGGTAGGCAGAAAAATAAGGCTACCAACGATGTCTAAATCCTAATCTTCAGATATGTAGTGTTACCTTACATAGCAAAAAGGACTTTGCAGATATCAGGATCCGACATGGGAAGATTACACAGGTTACCCAAGGTCATCATAAGGAGCCTTCAGACAGAAGGCTGTGGTGAGGGAAGGGACGGTGACTGAGGGAAGGATCAGAGAGGCAAAGCTGCTGGCTCTGAAGGTGAAGGGGCCACAAGCCAAGGAATGTGAGTGAACGCTAACAGCTTAAAAAGGAAACAGATTCTCTAGTAGAACCTTCAGATGAACCCAGCCCTGCCAGCACCTTGATTTTAGCACAGTGAGGAACCATGTCTGACTTCTAATGCAGAGAACTGCAAAGATAATAAATCTCTGTTGTTTTAAGTCACTACATTTTTAGTAATTTGGAATGTAACAAAAGAAAATAATAGTATTCTCATGGCCTTGTACACTAGAATTTCAGGGTCCAAACTAGTTTAACTACTATTTGTCATTTAAAAATGTAGTGCTTTGGAGCGAGCCTAATTAAACTTTCAAAACGTAAACAAAAAAAAAAAAGTTGTTTTAGAAATTGCTTAAATAGTTGCTAGCATCTGCCTTTAGAGTCAAGACAACCTTGCTCAACTAGCACAATCATGTTAAGCACTTATCATAGTATCTTTTCAAACTCTAAAGAAAACCTATGATGTTTTATTGAAGAATAAAATGAGATTTCTTCCATATGCTTGTACGTCCTGCCCCTATAAAAGGTAACTCACTTGGCCAACACATCAGTATTAATGACTGTTTAACTCGCTTGAGGCTCTGAGTGTGTCATCTCCTCCTTCGACGAGCACACCATTCTGAGGGTTAGCCTGAGTGAGATCAGCGGTGAAGAACCTTCGAGGTCAATCCCCATGCACCAACATACCTAAGTTCGTCCATTTCCCTCTTCTTCTTCATCTCTTCTTTCTCTCTCCTTTTCATTTCCTGAATCTGGGCTTTTTTCTCATCCCTCTCTTCGCGGTCTCGGGATTCCTTCTCTGCTGTGAGGTCTGGGAACCGCTCCGTTTTGGTCTTCTCTAATCTGTTTAGGATCTCATTCACCTTCTTCTCCACTGTCACCATTTTCACCTTTGAGGGAGAAAGGGGGGCAATACTGAATCTTTATATGTTTTCCCTTCAAAACAGGGAAGAGGCTTCCCAGAGGCCCATTTAATTCCCTTTCTAAACAGACATCGTGCTGTGCCCTCAACAACGAAGGTGTGGGACAGAAAGGAGTCACCCCCTCGGCGCTGCGGCAGTGCCCCCTCTGCTGACCGAGCACTTACATCCTTTTGCCTGTGAAAGCCTATCTGGCCCACATCCATGTCAGCCGTTTTCTTCAGGTTAGACCACGGTGTATAGACCACGCTTATGTTGTTCATCTTGCAGCCTGCCGAGAGAGACTGTCAACATGCAGGAAGGAAGACGGTGAGAAGAGTCCCCACCCCTGACAAATGACACTAATCAACAAAGGAAGAGACTCTGAGTGAGTAAGTCATCAATGCTGCAAACCACAAAATACTTTCGAGGAGAAAAGGGACACTTTCACACTGCTGGTGTGGACGCAAATTGTGCAGCCCTTATGGAAAACAATACGGAGATTCCTCAAAAAGTTGAAGATGGAAATCCCATATGATCCCGCCATCCTACTTCTGTGTATTTACCCAAAAGATACAAAGACACTCATTCACAGAGATGTATGCACCCCCATGTTTACTGCAGCCCTAAATGCACAACAGCGAACAACTGGAAACTACCTAAAAGCTCAGACCAAGACCAGATGACCTCACCATAGGTGGAATGTGAACAGACAAAATAAAGGAACAGATGAAATAAAACCAACCCTTGAGCACTGGCAACAGAACTGAAGTGACCAACAGGGAATGGGATGGGGCAAGGGGGACAGGGGGTGACACAGAGGGCAGAGGGATGGAACATGGGGTGGCGGGGCCCACTGGACAATGGTGAAGAACACTCGGTGATGTGGTGGAGGGCAGGGTGTGCTGACCTATCTCTGAGGAACGGGGAAACCGCACATATGGGGAGCCTACAATATGAGTTTATTTTAATTTATAAAACAAATTACCACAAAAAAATATTAAAAAAAAACCCAAACAACCAAATCCACAACAGGCAAGTGGTAAAGCGGACACACAATTCAAGCTAACGTATTATGATGGAAAACAGAGATTCATGGATTAGCTTCAGGGACTTTTGAGAGCCCCCTAAAATTGAACGCGAAATTTTACTTAATGCATTTTTTTAAGAGAGGAAAGGAACAAATAGGTTTTCTCAAATTCTCCAGAAACTCCTTGATCCAATGAAGGTTAAGCAGCAGGATAAAGCCTGGCGAGGGACTCGAGAGGCCTGTGCTGCCTGCTGGCACTGCCACGATGCAGCTCTGTCTCTCTGGAAGAGTCTCAGAACCTCATCTGAAACACGAGGAAACTGGACGAGTGTAGTAGCTCTTGTTTAATAGTGGAATCTCTTTTACCAACCAAAACACATCAAAGCAGTCAAAGCAGAGATGCTCTGCGTGAAAGGGGTACCCCCTGCCCCGTTCACTCTTCCTTCTACCCTCATCGCCCCCACCTCACGTTTCCCCTCTACTCTCACAGCCTTCCAGGCAGCGCAAAGCATTAAGGTTTCAGCACAGGTCCAAAGCTCTTCAAGGCCCTTCTGAGTTAGAGGCCAATGAAATGAGGTGTTTGTTAAATGACCATGTAATTGAAGAGCCTGGTGACCACTGCCTCAACCCAGCGATTAAAACCGAGATTACCAAACCTGGGGCAGAATGACCATGTGCTTCCTGCCTGTAACACGTGAAGGCTCCACTTATGTGTTGTTCCTGCCAGGTAAAGTGAAATGTGAGCCAAGTCAACAGGAAGCATCCGAGTAACTGAACCCCCAGGAGATTCTACGACCTGCCCTCCACTCAGCGTGCCCAGCGTCTTGAAAGACAAAGCAGCACCTCCAGATTAGAGAGACTCTAGAGACAAGAAAAACATAACAGAGGATCCTGGGTCCCCAAAACAGAGCTATCCAGGGACAGTAGTGAGGCAACTGGTGAACCTGCATATGGACTGTAAGACAGCGGCGTGACCACGCTAGGTCTCCAGAACCTCATCGCTGGACTGCAGACACTTCAATGTTCTGTTCTGCTCTTATGCATTACAGGAAGCAGGAACACAGTCACTCTGCCCCAGCTTTGGGAATCTCAACTTCGATCACTCGGTTAAGGTGGCGGTCACCAGCGTTCTCCAATTACGTGATTCAACAAACAGTGAAATACACTGTCATCTAACTTGGAAAGGCCTTAGAAAGCACTGGACCTGTGCTTAAGCTGTAATGCTTTGACTGTAATTAATGCATCAACCATAATTCTGTGTTCTTAGACTATGCTGAAGGGTCCCGATGCCTATAATTTCCTTTCAAATACTTGACCTGACAAAGTTGATCATGAGTACGTTACTGAGAGAAAGCGAAGTGGAGTCTAAAAGCAGAGCACGAGAGCTGCATTTTTCTCGCAACTTTTCTGTACATATGACATTTTTTTCAAAATAAAGTTAAAAGAAAATCTCTAGGTACAAGGCACCATGGACCGTGCTAAGGAAGCACAGACAGGTACATGGTGACGCCAAAGGCAGAACTCGTCAGTGCTGTGGGAAGGTGAAGGTGAAGTGCTAAGGTCGCAAAGAACCGTTCCAGCACGGAGGATGGTTAAGAAAACGACATGAGACCAGACTTCCTGATCCCAAGTGCAGCCTCTGTCCCCTGAGCAAATTCCTTAATTCTCGTTCAGCTCACCTTGCTCCTCTCCAAAATGCAAATAAAATCATCTAATTCACAGTGCCCAGCTTGTCATTAACATTCGATTTTAGCCACCTGTCCTCTTACTATACCTGTCCTCTTACTACAACTACTAAGGTGACTTGAACCTTCGCTTGGACCAGACACGTGAGGACTGAGAAGGGGACAAAACGAAGGGCAGAGGTAACAACAGAAGCAAAGGCACAAGGTAGGAAAACAGCAAATATTTGCTTTGGCTGGAATGTGAATGTGTGGAGGGAAAAGATGTCTATAGTCGGATCAGAGAAGCTTAAAGGCCAGTTAAGAAGCTGGACTTAACTGTATAGACAAAGGATAGGGGGAAGTCACACAATATCTAACTTTCAGAAAATTTAATCTGGCAAGAAGTGGTAAGATGAACATCGAGCAGGCTGACCAGATCCATATGATGACAAACCGGTTTAACCCCAACTGCCTGGCCTCTGAGCACTGCAGGAGGTCAGCCAGGGAGGAGCCTGTTCTAACTACTCAGATGGGGAGTGTGGAGCAAGTCTAGGAGCACAGTCTTCTCCGTGTCCTCCTCCCCTACTGACTCCCAGGGTGACTCCGGCTTATTAGCTCCTTATTCTGTGAGTGAGCTGTCACTGGGAAAGGCTGAAGAGGAGAGGAGGTAATTTAGTGCTGCTTTCTGCCCTCTCTCCAGTTTCCTCTAGCAGCAGTAAACTACACAGAGATTAAAAAGAGAGAGGCGGGGCCAAGAATAATCCAAAGCTTTTTTTAACCAAGTCACACGGGGTACACCCACCCCTGTGGCTCGGGCGTGCAGGCGGCAAAGGTACAGGCCGCGTGAGGCCTGGGTCGAGACCCAGGGGTGGAGAACAAAACGTCACATCGGATGGCCAGGGGCATGAGGAGGGGACAGCAATATATGAAACAGGTGTAATGCACAAGGAAAGAGAATAATGACTCTTAATTTTTATTCTTTTTACTTCGGTAACCACTGATGTTCTGGAAGATCTTGGAGACTTTGGAGACTTGAGTTCTAGAATCTAATGACAAATGACGGAACACAGACCTCAAACATCATCACAAACAGTCATGAGACATCTCTTAGCTATTAACATAAGCTAAGTTCTGAAAGCCTTTCTGCAAATACCCTTTGGTGTAGGCAGATCTAGGCAATCTTCTATTCAGGTAAAGACAAGTGAAATGAGTTGAGACAGGGCCATTAACAGGACAGGATGTGGAGACTGGTGCTCAGTTCTTTGACAGGTAGCAAAACAAAACAGGGAAGACGCACATTATACACTAATCCTCTGACTCAAGTCAAGTCAATAACACGGTCCCTGCCAGGTAATCCGTTTCAGACACAGAGAGCGTGTGGTTCATTCTGAGAACACCTTGGCAAACTGACCTTGAATGCTATTGGCCTTCACAAGATGGGCACAGTCCATTAGCACTTCCCTTGGGATGTCCTCGATCTTCTCCCCCTGAAACACAAAAGTAAACCAAATGCTCCATGACTTGTTTCTGCTGGGCACAGGAGCACGCCGAGGGCTCGGTCGCCTTACTAGTGAGACATGACAGCATCCCAGCAGGGTTCTGCTACTGTGTTCCAGAACATTCAAAAATGAAGTCCACTAAGGATGCTATTTTATTTTTTAAATAAAGCTTTATTGGAATGCAGTCCTGCCCATATCATCTAAGGTTGCTTTCAAACTTAAACATCAGACTTGAATAATGATGTCAGAGGGTATATGTGCTACAAGTTTGAAAAGATAAACTAGCAACCAATTATTGAAAAATCTACATTTTTAGTGTACTCCCGGTTGTTAAAAAAATTAAGAATGAGATATACATGACATACATCATGCACATAGGCACATTTATTTATTTTATAAGTTATACACACATAGTGCTGTTTAAATGTTTGTAGATTTATGAAATACAAATTTTAAGAGGACAGAATGACAATAAAAACAGATGTTTAAATCACCAATATTCTGAAAATCTTTTTTCTTTTTTTAACTGTTGGTTTAAACACATTGTGATCAGTAATTTGAAGGTCGGGTTATAAGCTAAATTTAATTCGGCATTTGGTTTTGAATAATAGCCAGAGTGTAATTTATTTTTTTAAAAAGCCCCTAAAAGATATGCAGATACAAATAAAGGAACAACTCATTGACTTGGCATAACTGAAAGATTACACAAATTTATTCAATCTCTAGGGAAATGTTATTTTAACCAAGAGAAGACAGCAATATGAAAAATATTGATACTCTGTAAGTGAAAAGAAAATAGGATATAAAAAACCTTACCAAAATATTAACTGTAATTGTGTCTGGATCTTACATCTAGAAGTCTCGCAGGGAAACGGTGTCTATTTTGGACAACTGAATGTGTCCTTAGCTGAGGTCCCAACAGCCTTCCTCCCAAAGAGATACCCTCTAGTTTCAGGTCTCAAATGTCTGCCAGGTCATGTACCCTCAGCCTTAATTGAGGAGGAAGCTCTTGGTGGGTAAGATCTAATCATTCACCATAAGAGAGAAATAATATTTATACATTTTCCCTACAGATACTGTGTCAAAGTGAAAGCTGAATAAGCAAAGTCATTCCAAAGCAACAAAAATATTTCGGAGGCAGAGTGAGTAGAAATCAACCCAGCACTGACTCCTGCAAAGCAGTGGATTACAGACGCATTCTGTCCAGGAAGAAATGTTCTACCTAACTGAATGTTTGAGATAAATCAAGTTTTTACATTACATTTCTAAATTTATTCTTACTTTAAATATGTTAAATGGGAATCTCTCAAAAACTTAAATTTTGACCAATAAATAATCTCCACTTGTCACTACCTTCAAGACACTGTTTTAGAGTTTTAGCAGACTTGTCACTGTATCTTGTCCCCCAACCGCTTGACTAGAGGATTCTCTAACCTCCAGAGCAGTGTCATCGGTCTGATACATTCCACTAGGCTTTCAGAAAGTGAAGTAATGCCGCAGGGCCTTCTCGAACACACAGATGCTGACTGATGCTGTACTGAACACATCACAGTGAGCAGTGGAAAATAAAACCACCCACCATGCACCAGGCACTAGGCACTAAACAAACAGCCATATGGATGGAGAGGATTACTCTCACTTTACCAGGGAAGAAAACCAAGTTCAGAGACGTAAAGTAACTGGCCCAGGTGCCCCATACCTAGACTTAATGTAACTTTCAGAGTTGAAACTGGGACCACCGGGAGCAGGACCAGGCACAGCGGGGGTGGGGCTCTCAAACCAGGACACAGGTAACCCGACCCACAAGCCGTCCGTGACAGCTGGGAGATCAACCCACAGTCACTGTGGTTTCTTGGTTCTTCAGGTCATGTTATGTCCTGAGACCCTTCTTACTGCTGTGACTGTCACTTTCTGAAGCAATCTCCTCCTCCTGTTTTGTTACTTCTAATCTCACAGGAGCAGACTTAAAAAAAAAATCACTTTAGCATAAGAAGTCAGAGTAAAACTCTGAGCGGACAGTCTCAATATACAAAGCCAGAATTTCGACTGTGAGCTTTGTGGCATCCACATTAAAGAGATTTAAAAAAAAAAAAAAAAAGACACCTCTAAAGAAGAGAGATTTTTCATGAGTTTTTGAAAATCAAAGAACATAGGACAGAACATCAGCAAATGTTTTTCATTTTCAAGGTTTGGGCTAAATTCAACAAAAAAGAAGCCACGCGTATGTAGTGTCTCACACGTGCCGGGCAGGATTCTAAGAGCTCCTGATTCACAAACTCACTGAAGCTCACGATGGCCCAGTGAGACAGGTGCAGCAGGGACACAGGCACATTAAGTAACCGGCTCAGCCACACATCGAGGAAGCCAGTCAGGTCCAGTTATGCAGTCTGACTTCACACTGAACCACCTACTCAGTCCGACTGCGTCTCCCACATTCACTGGGCACCTAAGTGCACAGGCCATGCTGCGCGCACCGACACCACTCCAGCCAGGTGATCCAGGTGTATACCGCCAGCACCGGGTCCTGACACGATGTGATGAAGAAGGCCCTTCACCTCCGTGTGCTTCTCCCCACCAGAACCCCTAACTCCAGTCTGGTCATGATGAAAACACCAGCTACCCCATAAAATACCTGACTAGTACTTTTCAAAATGCCAAGGTGACACAAAAACAGGGAAAGAGTACTGGCACAGACCGGAGAGGACTAGGCAGACGTGACAACTCAAGGTCATATGGGAGCTGGGACTGGATCCTGGAACAAAAAGGGCAGAAATGGGAAGACTGGTGAACTCGAAATCGAGTTGAGAGTTTAGCTAACAGTAACGTATTGATGCTGGTTCTTGATTTTGACAAATCTACCACGTAATGGAAGACACTAACAAGGGAGGAACTGGGCATGGAATATATGGGAACTTCTTGTAACTTTTCTGTAAATCTAAAATCATTCCAAAATAAGATTCATTTTTCAAAGTTATACATATAACAGGATACTCTTTTATTCAACTATGTAAGATAGAACACAGGACTATAAAGACAGGTCAGACAAACAGAGGAATTATGTTATTGGGGAACTGTAAATCTTTTTCCTTCATTACTATATTCTGTTCTAAACCTCTTGCAGACGTTCCTAGTGACTGGGAATGTCTGCCCTTGGTGAGACAGGAGAGCCACATTAGCCTGGGAAACACGAAACAGAGCATGCTCTCCAGCAGAGAAGATGGAATCCAGTGGTGTCAATTAAAATGAAAGGGAAAGCTGAGGTGACAGACAACAGGCCTGAACCGGCAGGAAGGACAAGGCAGTGCTTCTGGCTGGAAAATATGCACTACTGTCCCTTTATCTCAAAGTCACCTGGAATTTCCCTTCGTGATAGATTTTCTGAGTCACATCTCTTCATTTGCTAAGTTCAGATACTTTAGCACATTTTCTTACTGGAAGCAACTTAACCGCAGAACAAGGACGGAAGACAAGGCATGATGCTTGTCGCTAAAGAAAGTCAGGAAGTCATGTTTAAAGCCAGTTACCTTATGTAATCGCAGGTATACATGCGCCGAAGAGAGCTTGTCCACATGAAACCTACAAAGAATGAAAACCACTTTTAGCAAGAGGTACAAGACAACCATCTCAGGCCACCTGCATTCTCAAGCATTCCAATCCAAACAAACACTCACTCCCGTGTCTACCACACGCCACGCACCATGGGGAGTATAAAAATCATCGCCTCCAGAGGCGCCTGTCAACTCAGAGAGCAAGATAAACAGGGAGAGCTCTGCAGCTGTGTGTGACGTGGCGTCAAGAGTACTTGAGACAGACGTGCAATGTCCTGGGAAGGGAGATGTTCAAGTGACAAAGAGCTCTCCGCGACCGAAGTCCTCGTGGAAGAACTGGAGTTTGTGTGCCCCTGACTGAAGTCCAGGGTTGGAGGGAACTCTGGAAAATGAGTTCCGGGGAAGAGAAGAGAATGAAAGAAGCCATTGAGTCTCTAGTGCTGTCAAACTGGGAGACCGGCAAGACCACTGACAGAAATCTCCGAGGGCAGGAGAGGGCACTGGATTGGAGAAAAAGATGGAAGTTTGCTTGGGGACAGCTTGAATTGCAAACGATGACAAAAGAATCCCAAGAGAATGCCAGGCTGGGAGTTGGAAGAGTCAGGTGAGAACTGCAGACAGCAAGCGGACCGAATCACGTAATTCACCCGTCCCACCTTCTGATAGCAGGACAAATGCGTGTCTCCTGGGAAGACACAGAGGGTGGCCTGATGACACAGTCCTATGACACTCAGAATGGCCTCCTTTCCACTGTCCTAACCTGACCTTTCATCAAGGCGCTCGCAGCAATTTATTTAAACCTTTTTATTTCCTTTCTCATCGCATTTAACATTTTAGGATGGTAAGTTTTTCACATTTACAATTAACCAAACATAGCTGACTTTCTCTCTTCCTAGCACCCCAGAACCCTAACATCAAACAGGGACAACAGAACATGATTGTCACATTGTGATTCTGTTAACTCCAGTCATCTCTTCCTTAGTCCTTATCTTCCCAGAATGAAGAAAGTTCAAGAAGCCCTAAGGAAACACCATTCCACCTCTTACATATTTCTCTAGACATTTTCTTAGCATTAATACATTTTTCAGAAGTGAACATGATTGCGCATTCACAACTAGTATTATCAATGGCATAATTCCACATAAAGTTTAAGATTATGCTGTTTCTAATGCTTTCTTTGAGGAGGTTAAGTAACTTTGGATAGAGAAAAATATTCAGTATATTGGGCAAACAATTCATGATGATTGAGGTTAATGCAAACAGAAATGAAGGTGAGTAGGCAGGCAGGTAAAAGAAAGGAGGAAGAAACATTTATTTAATTTAGTTATTCATCTTGGTTGTTTTCCCAGGTCCTGGGACACGAACCCAGGTCCTTGAGATATTATGTGGACTATGTAGGCTAGAAGTCGTGGATTTAACTATTTTAAGCCACCAGGGAAAACCTTGAGGTTTTATTTTTGATCATTACTAATGACCACCTCTCAATTGGATTTATTTTTCTCCAGGTAGTTCACTTACTATTTTAACCCACATGAGAGATTCCTACTGACAGGCTTCAGCCTGCTATTTTCCACCCAGAAAATGTGATTTTGCAAATCTAGAAATTATACCATTACCCTGTTTCAGGATCTTAGGAAAATGTCTACTAGTAAGCAAGCTCAACTGGAAAATGGCTTCTTCTATGCCAACTTCTACTTGCTTTCTGCCAGTTCTCTATTTATAACACCTCTTTTCTGACAAACCCATAGAAGATCAACTGTATTCTGGTTTTTCTTAAAGGTCTCTGATGTGGAATTTTGTCAAAAGAAATAACCGAAGAATTCAGTATATATCTAAGGGATTCACACATAACTAGTCAAAGCTAAAACACACAGCCAAGCTAACACACACACGGGGACCAGGATACTAAGATATATCACACCTTGAGGCTACGCCTCTGCCCAGGGTAGGGGAATACGTGGACGTATGGGGCTGTAGTTCAAATGCAAAGCAAAACAACAAAACCCCAGCTCTGTAAATTAACTTGCACCAAGTTTCCTTAAAAACCTATACGAACCTCTCCAAATGCTTACTCAACATTTAAACGATGTCTGTGAGCTCCTTAGTTCCTTCCTGTCCTTGCTACACTCTCCCCACCTAATCACTTCATCCTGCACGGAATGAAAACTAAAAACGTCCATAAATGACTACTGACCATCTGAAGATGCAAAGACGTAGGTCCTTTAACTCCTAAAAGTGGGGGCATAGAAACACCATAGCAGGGACTTTGGAGGCAGTATGTGCAGTTCCTACTTTCCCTTCTTTAAAGATGAATTTAGTCCCATTCTTATTTAATTCCAGAAAAATCCTCTATTTAAAGAAACAAAAGGAGTTTTCTGGCCTAAACTCAATGCTGACATTCACAGAGGTAAAGTTCCAAGGTCTGTGTCAGAAGGAACCAGTTGAATATCTGCCCTGGAATGCGGGTCAACTGAATCACATGCAGCCTGCTCAGCGTCGTTTCCAGGATTCAGAGTTTATAATCCAGAATGCGCCTAAAAATTTAGGGTAATCCCAGCTGTATCAGACGTCAAGTAACTTCTGAGAGTAAAAGTCAATCACTTCCAGTGGCAGTCATTACTCTGGTGCTATTCAATAGGGTCGAAATGGGTGTCAGACATCTGTAGACACTAATGCGGTAAGTACTGTTCCAAGAGAGCCTTCATGAAAAGAAAACCCCAATCGCATACATGCAGTGTGGGTTCCATAATGTCTCTTCCACTTCTGTAATTTTTTTGAAAGGAAAGGTACAGGTAGGAATGAAGGCGAGCAGGCAGGCAGGCAGGGAGAGAGAGGAAGAAGCAAAAACGTTATATTGTTATTTAGTTGTTCACACTGGTTGTTTCTCCCCAGACCTAGGATTCGAACCCAGGAGTAGTGGCCTCTGTTCCTTTGGCAGCAACTAACCTAACTGCTGCTCTACTAGGGCGTGCCTGTGAGTCAACAAATACTTACTGAACGTGCCAGGTCCCATGCCAGCAACCAACGACAAGAAAACAGTGGAGCACTGTTCTCAGGGATTTAAAGTCTGGGGTCCTAGGAAGGTAGGCAGCCCCGATCCAGAGGCCTGAGCTGTGCAAACTGACTGCCTGAGCTATGGGACAGCAAACAGTGTCCCATCTACCTGGATGATAAACAAGGACTTCAAAATCCCTCAGTTTTCTAGTGCTTCATCTCTTGGTTCCCGGGATTGTGCACTTCAGGAGGGCAGGCAGACAGAAAAGCATTTCTACTGCTCATGCATTAGGCCCTTCATAACGGGGCAGGGGGAGCGAGAGGAGAACACGTCAGTGAGTCCCTGCACATGGGCCTGGTTCTCAGTGTCACTGTCCTTCTATTCAAGATTCACTGCTGGGTACCTCAGAGAAAACGCTTCTAAAAAGTGGCCACTGAGCCTTTATCACTACAGGGCATTAAGTGAAGGGCCTGGGCCCAAAACTTGGAGGTAAGAGGTCCAGAGACAGCAGAAGCAACCAAGGATGGAAGAAGTGACTTGCAGCCCAAAGAGCACCAGTGAAGTGGTGACTGAGAATTCAAGCTGGCTGAGGGGCGGGGCGAGGGGGCAACAACTATAAGAGATCTGTTCAGTTTCTCGTAGCCTCAGCTTCATCATCTGGAAAATGGGCATAATGTCATCAACTATTTCACAGGATGGTTTTGAAATTAAAGCAATTAATGAAGAAAACACTTAACAGTATTTGGCCTAAGTGCCAAGAGACGCTCACTCTGACCACCATTAAAGCAAACAGGAGCTGCATGCCCATCAGCCGAGTGTCAGGAGCTGTGGAAACCAGGTCTCCCCTCCAGAAGAAATCAGACTCCAGGAGAGACATGAGAAGGGTCAGAGGCGTGGTGGAGCTAAGACAGAAAAGGAAGGCAAACAGAATGAGACTATCACAACCAAGAAAGAGTCCCAGAGTCCACAGAGTCCTAAAGGTCCTGGGTTCGAGGAGTAGAAAAGTCTACATGGCATCGCTAAGACAATCAGAAAACAGAAAAGAATTGGGGTAAAAGGAAGGTTTTTGTTTTTGTTTTATTTTGCTGGTTTGGGGACTGACTTTTGTGAACAGGAAAATAAGTTATCTTGGAAGAAGGCTAAGAAAGTGGTTATTTTTTAAAATTCCATAAATTATTTCAGGAAGAAGGAACAGGGGCTGGGTCAAGACAGCGCTAACCCCAGGAGGGGGCTGGGAAGGCAAAGCGAGTCCGGACTGTTTCCTTCAAACGACACCTGCTTGCAGGCTCTATCTATCCCATCCTCATGGAAGCTTGGGCCTATTTTCGTCACTGTTTCTTCTGAAGTCTTCTTCATCCTCCAGCAGAGCAGCCTGCACATGTGAGTCTCAGTAACTCACTCCAAGGACACAACGGGGAGGTTAAGGAAGTCTGTGCCCCAAGACCTGTGCTCGCAGGCATGAGATGTGACCTACGACACCGTCCCCGGTCCCAGGGGATTTGTAAGTGCAGCGAGCTGGAGTCTCCTACTCCTGCCGAGCTTGCACGACTACAAAGCACAAGGTGGATGGCCAAGTCGAGGAAAGCAGATCCAGAACTGCTACTCACCAAATATCTTCAGGCCAGCCGCACTTGATTAGATCCTCATCTGTAAGGAGGCACAAGAGAACAAAGCAAGCTGTCACATGAAGATATGCCAGAGTTTACAGCAAGTTAGGAAGAAATACTAAACTTCTCCACATCTTTTTCTCTCTCCCTTAATGGGGAAACCAGTCATTCAGAGACTTTGCTATTTGAAAATAGAGGTGGAAATATTATAAAAATGTTTTAAAAATTGGACAATCATAAACTATCTATGTGTGTATACTGTTTTTAAGAGGGAAGTAGGCCACAGTGAAGGCAAGTAGGTAGGCAGAGAGAGGAGAAAAGGAAGGAAAGATTAATTATTTTGGTTGGTCTCCTTGGCCATGGGTCATGAATCCCAGCCCCAGGGCCGGTATGTGGGCTACACCACTGCAGTCACAGACATTTAACACAGGCGCCACCAGGGCACGCCAACCTTTATAAGTTTTATAGTAATGCATATTGTTAGGCTGGCCCAGGGACAAAAGCAGCAGCAGCCATGCCCGGGAAAGGCCAAGCCCGGGGGGGGGGGGGGGGGGATGACATCAGAATAAAGGATGCGACCCCCACATCTGGATTCACAGGGCCAATCCCCAATCGCCACATAGGAAGCCCGCGAAATTCCTCTGCGGACTTGGGAGTTTCGCCCGGGTGTGCAAACCCCAATAAAGCCCTGGCTATTCTGCTTTCTGTCTGACTGAAATTTTCTCCTCGCGGAGCCCAGAAAAACCTTACACATATAACCTAAAATTCAACGATATCTACATTTGAAGACAGTAAAACACTGACAAGTCAGAGCAGCTGAGAAGTCAGATGACATTTTAGAAAACTGCTTCACCACAATAATGCTTGCTGAAAGAGCTCCGCTAAACTAAAACCATGGATTGCACCTTACTTCTTTAAAAAAAAAAAAAGAAAGAAAAAGAAACCTTCAATTATAAAACTGTAGAAAATCAGGGAACAAACGACTATCAGAGAAAAGACCACTCAATATTCAGTCATTAGAAAGTGAAAACTAGTAGAAAGTAAGAAAGAGTTCAAAGTAACTATCTCTGGGGGATGGAATATGAGGATTGGAAAAGACAGGGAGGAGAAATAATTATTATGAGCATTCTGTCACATTTTGAATTCTTAACCTATTAGAAAAAGTAAATTTGAAACAGTTTGTTATAACCTATAACTGCTTTAATCTATTATACGGATAAATTTTTCTGCTGCTGACATTTGGGGTGCTCCTAATTATAAATGCTTCAATAAACATTTTTTAAACAAAGATATCCACATTCCCCATTATTAAGGTATATTTCTAAAAGGGAAAAAACAGTCTAATCCATGTACATTTTTAAAGTTACTAGATATCAGTACAGAACATTTTATCAATATACACTTCTAGTAGGCATATTACTAACCAGTAACTAATTGTTACTAAAAATATCATTTAGAAGATTAGACATCAAGTTAAAAAGGTAAAGTGTAAGATTAATAAAATGATTCACAGATAATTTATGTATACTCACGCAATTACAATCTATTTGAATGAATCATTTATTATGCAGAAAAGCAAAGCAAAAGGTGATAGATTTTGGATGAGGTGGCACTTAGCAGCTGAGTTTCCCAAAGTTCTTTTTACTAGCTTAAGTGAGAGGCTGGACAAACAGTCAAAAGAAATCAGAAAAAAGAAAAGAAACAAGAAAAACATCTTTTCCCATCAGGCAATGTTAGCTCCTTGGTGACATCTGCTGGCTAATACAAAGAACAAATCTGGAAGCTTTTCAGCCAAATTCAGATACTCAATTAAAAATTCCTTATGTTCCATCAATTCCTTAGAAGGGATTCTTCCAGGCTATTAGACTTACGTTATGTGATGTGCTAAGAGCCCTCAAGGACCCACGCTTCTAAAAAGCAGTGCCTTCCTTACAAGGCGGAGAGGAAAGAGGTGCTTCCACATGACACCAACAGGTCCCAAGAAACTATTTTCTTCTACATACACTTTAACAGCAAAATCCCACTCTAGATACAACCTAAGCACACATCTGCAAAAATATCCCATATCCAGATGCGGATCTAGAGATACACATTCCTAGAGACAGACATTAAAGTCAGCCCATCCTAACCCACTCCCTCCAGGAAGCCTCAGCAATCCCTCCTCACGCTTGCTCTCTGCCCCTTCTACAGCTCTCACTGGTAATATTACTTCATTTCACCCACACGTCTTTCATAGATTTTATTTTTTAGAGCAATGTTACGGTCACAGCAAAACTGACTGTACTTGTTTTCTTGTGAGCATCCCCCTGAAAGCAAAGACTAAATTAAATCTTCCTCATGACATACTTCAGAGGCTGGCAAATGGACACAAAAGATAGGCCCCAGCAAATAGTAAAACTAAGTCAACAACAGTAAACTAACAGAAGGAAGAGAGTCACAGTGTGAATGTCACCAATCAGGCAGCCCGCGGATGGAAGAAAATGAAGCCCAGTCCCCAGAGTTGCACAGTGTAAAACCTGTACAACTGCACACTACAGCTCTGCTCTACGTGCTTCTGAGTGACCTAAGTCTCGGGTTCTCAGCCTCGACGAGGTAGAAAGAAAAGTGGATTTGGTCAGGTTTGCATCCATACCTACTGTAGATAACATGCTTCGGGTAACGTGCTTTCTTCAAGGTAAAACAGGGAGACAGTATCCCCTCCTCAGCTACGCTCACCGGGATGCTATGAGACCCGGTACAAACCTCTGCCAAGGCCTGGCTCACTAGGAGACATGTAAAACTCAAGTGCTGCTTCACCACTAAGTCATGTCCAGAGTCAATATCATAAATTCATTACAAAGAAAAGCTATTTAAAAAATGAGCTTTTTAATCTTTTTTTCTCTTGGCTAGGATGTGAGTGTTGCTTATACTGAGTCTACTCGATGGCAAGCAGCGCTACAGCAGGGCTCCAGGCTGTTTAAACAGCCCCACTTACGTATGAGCATAGAGTTACACAGAACTTATCACTGATCTTTGACATCTTTTCAGCTTTCGCCTTATTTATGTCACTGAAATGAAATGTCCCACACACAAAAACACTACACTTGCCTCTTTCAACGGCACAAAAAGATCAAGTTCCAACTACGGTCAATTCAAACTGCACCTATAATGCTGAGGAAAAACGTCTGCAACTATCCTTTGAAAAAAATCAAAAATAAAATTCTTGTCCATAACATCACACCCCCTTGACCTGAGAAGAGCAACTTCTTCCAAACTTGAAGAAAAGTAATTCCATCATGTTCTCCAAGCTTCCTTGGTACAGGCCTCCCCGCAGGAGAAAGATGAACTTTGCTTGCTCTTCCCTTCTCATTTATGTAGTCAAAGTATTTTTCTTCCAAATGTCAATTCAAATCCATTAATGGGTCAAAAATAAATTTTGCACATCAAACAGGTTTTTTAAAGTGAAATAAAACAAACTGAAATTAAGAGCAGAGCAAACCGCATGGGCAGTTTTTGTACGTTTGTTTTAGCTATGTGAATGCACACAGCATGAAATAATGTCTTCAGCTCACCTTGGTGGCTCAGACACTAAACCAGAGAATGGAGCTTGGACCACGTAAATCTCAAGCACCCAGATTCATGACCCCGGGCCAGAGGGAACCCCCAAAACAAAACAAAGGTGCTTCTTTCTCCTCTTCCTCCCTTCCTTAAAAATGCCTTTTCCTCTTCAAATAAATATTTCATTCTGAAGAGAGTAGTCAACCAATTAAAAAAATCTAACACTTCATTTGTCAAGAGTCACTTTAGCTTCAAAAAAACCCTTTTGCACTCATCTTAAATTTGGTAAAAGCTAAAGAAAATTAATCTCTTCAAAGTCCAAGTCAGATTTTAGTCTAAATTAGCAGAGGTTAACTTCTCATTCATATTAACCTAAATCAGATAATACCACAAAACTCCTTGTGAAGTAAAAGTTTAAAAGTTTTGAATGAGGCAAGCGCTGGTGGGTAAGCCTGCTGGTTCCTGCCAGCTCCAATCACACACACTCCAGCAACCAGGATTTCTATGCCAGGGGGAGCAACCAAGATGAACAACTAAATAAAATAAAATGCTTCTTCCTCCTCTGTCCCTTCCTGCCTACACCTTTCCTTTAAAAAAATAAAAATAAGAAAGTTTCTAATCAGTGACAGAGAGTCCAATTCAAATATTATCCGATTTAGTCTAAGAAAGTTAATTCTTTGGAATTCCTCATAAGAGGTTAATTAGTAATAGCTGAAAACTCAGCGCCAATTAAGCATGTGGGGAAAAGTCAACGAATGCTTACTTACCTTCCAGAGATTGCAAAATCAAATGCTTTTGAAAACTTACTTTCATATTTGTCCTTTCCCATGTAAATAGTGTAAGCAGATGAGTTAGCTAGACAAAAACAGAACACAACAACAATTAGATGACTTTGTTACCACTGAAACGCTCATGGAGAAAACAAGTGACAAATATTCAGATTAGGGGTTGGGAAGAAAAATGGCCCACAGGCCAAATCCAGCCCTGGTTTTGGATAATCCTTGCGGGAAGAATGATTTTCACTTGTTTAAAAGGCTGGAAATAAGCAAAACAGAAAAAGAAGCTACAGAGACTGTATATGGGCTCAAAGTCTAAAATGGTATCTGACACACAGGAAAAAGTTTTTGACTCTTACACAAGGTTATTTTCCTTTCTCGGAGTAATTCCAGTTCACTCCTAGGCTTTTGGCCTTTGAAAATTTAAAAAAAAAAAGAACGACCCACCATTTTACGTCCTGCATCTAGTCAAGTTTTAGTTTTCATCACTTTATTTAGCAATACTAAATTCCAGGTGTGCTGCAAACGAGAAGGGACTCAGCTGCAAATGAGAAGGGACTCAGAGATCCCATTAGCGGGAACTTGATTCTAATCAGTGACCCTGAACCACGGTTACAGCAGAATCACCAGACTATTCTAATGGATAGTCAGGATTAGGAGCCACTTCCTTAAATCAAAGGGAATATTCTGCATATGGCTTATTTTAGAAATGAAATTTGCTTTACTAAGGAGGTGTATTTTTATGTAAGCATCTGCTGTCTGGAGGCAAACAATTAAATCTATAGAAATTATAATACTGAGTCTCCAAGCTAGTCTTACCTAAACCATCCGACCCCTTTTAGATCTAAATTCTTGAACTGTCTCTGAGCCCTCGGTTTTTTTACCTGATAAGTGTGAGAATGGAGCTCTGAAGTGCAGGAAATACAGATCTTTCACATGTAAATCATTCAATTTGGGATGGCACCTATTTTCAGTATTGAGAGGCTCTTGAAATTACCATAGCTGCCTTGTGGGGAGGGAAAACTTGCAATTCCTTCACTTAGCATTTATAATGATCCCAGTACATAAATATTTGAGAGTAGTGGAAATAACTTGAAAGGAGAGAATGTTTGCACTGACTAGATGACAGGCATATGTGTCTATAATAAGGCAATTTATTAGCTTGATAAAGCTTTAGCGTAGTATATAACAAATGCTAGACACGAAGGAATGAAATGCTTCTCTCTCTTCCTGCCTCTGCTCACCTCCATTCTGTGTGCACCTTAAAAATTTTTGTTAATATATAATTGTGTGTATGTGTGTGTATATATATATAAGCTTAATATGTGTGTGTATATATACATGCAGGCTTACATGCTTTTCAATACATACCCAATTTCTTTATTTGCAGGGAAGGATACAGAGCTGCCAACAATGGATTGCTCTGGCTAGCTTGATTATAAAATTGATAGATGGCTTTTGTAATAAGAACAAAAATAATTTAAAAAATGATTAAAACACAGCTGTCTAAATTACAACCAAAGAAATGACAGATGACTCTTTGGATGGTTGATCTATAAAATGAGGTGGTTAGGGACGTAACTGCTAGAAACTGAGGGTCATTCTACAAAATATTTCAACTAATCGTGTCAAGAAAGAAAAACTGAGCAGTTGCAACAGATTAGAAGTTATAAAGTAATGACAACTGAATCCAGTGACGATTTGTAATTTACCTTTGTCCTAAATATGCTAGGGCACCAATGAAAACTGAATAAATACAATGATTAGATAACAATATTATCGAAGTTAATTTCATAATTTTTATGAGAATTGCTTGATTTTAGAAAAGAAATATACAAATATCGAGGGGTAAATTTCAACTTACAAATGCTTTGGAAAAAGGACAAAGAAAGTAAAGGGGAGATAAAGAGATATGGTAAATGTTAGAATTTGGGGAATCTGAGAGAGGGAAACACCGGAAATCTTCTACTATCCTTACAACTTTCTTGAAAGAATGAAATGACAAAACAGAAAATAAAATTTAAAAGGAGTATGATTGTTGAGTAACAAGTTTGCATTAAGTTCCTACCTATGTTAAAAGGATAAAGGAAAAATATATTATTCTACTGCTTTTGTTATTCTCACCCAAATAATATGAGTAATTATTACAGGAACTAATATAATGAAGATACCTGATTCAGGTATAGTAATCAACCCAATTCAGAGGCACTGTGATAATTTCATAAGCGCAATCTATCTTGTGATAGCAACTATTAAAGTACTAAAAGTACACATGAAAGAGTCAAATACAAGTATTTTGTGGGCCTATATATCTGATGATCCTGAATTTAACACTCATTGTTCAATTATGAGAGCGCATGGGAGAATGAAAATTGAACTGATTTTAGTCAGATACTAATCTTAAAAGGAAAGGCAGAAACCTTCTAGAGTTTACGATTTTCCTTCCATTTCTGAAAACTTTTTATGTGGTGTGTGGCCTGATGTAGTGGTTAGGTCAGCTGCCCCTGAAGAAGCCAGTCCATGCATATCCCAGCAGGGGTATAGGGGGTGGGTGGGGGAAACCTCCAATCAACGTAAAAATGTGAACAACTAAATAAAACAAAATGCTTCCTTCTCCTCTCTTCCTACCTGCCTACCTGCCTGCACCTTTAAAAAAAAGAAAAAGTCAATGTAGTAAACCATCAATTGACAAGCCTGGCTAGCTATATGATGTAATTTCATGAAGATTCTATGAGTTGTTTCTGTATCACAATATGTAGAGTTTTACTACTACTTTACCGGGAAAGTCGTAATTTTTCCATTAACTTCACAACCTTTTAAAAGATTTACTGCACAAAATGTCAATTTTCAGTTCAGATGTTAAAATGGAAGCCAACGAGAAAAATAAGTTCAAACAAACCTGTTACTGGGTTCTAGAAAAGGCATCTGATATATATGACTAGCAATCAAAGAATTTAGAATAACTTTAAAGAAAATACAGCAGCCAGAATACAATGCACTTGATATGCAAATACTCTGTATTTTTATCTATTGTTGGATTTGTACGGGTATCTATGTTATTAGGGACTCTAATGAGCAGAGAAGCTACAAAAGCATGTTCAAGTTATAATATAGGGGGCAGACAAGAATGAAAATGCTGTAAAGGGCCTATTAATAATTTCTCAGGATAGTGTGAATTTGTTTCTAGTGATTTTAATAATATGGGTAAGACAAATCAAATCCACAGAGGGAGAGCAAACTCTTACGGCACACTGTGAAAATCTACACTACTAGAAAAGTAATGTGATGTGACAGTGTGAGGGAGTTAAGAGGAGACCCGGTCTGTAGTTAACCCCCGATCTGAGCCTGTTTTCTCATTTGTAAAGGGAAAATACCAAACCCATAAAAACAACGTGGAGCTAGTTTCTCTAAAATCTTATCTTTAGCAATCAAGCAGAAGGAACAGTATAGAATGGAGAGAAAGTAAAGCGAACCTTTCACTGATCCAAACATTTATTAACTATCATGGGGCTTACATTCTAACTCTTAACAGCAGCATTTCATCGCACTTGAGTGCAAAGCCACAGTTGAACTTGGGATGTCAAAGGTGTCTCTGAAGAGGTGTATCCAAGCAACCTCTCGGTGGGGAAAGGCCTTTGGAAGAGGCGCCCGAGTGGTCTTACGGAGTAGGAGGAGTTAACTGGGGCTGGTTCAAGGCAAAAATATACGCAGAAAATGAAGTCGAGGCAGCATTTTCTGGGGAATTCAAAGCCCCTTTTCCTTGCCTGCTAATGGCAAATCAGAAACATCATCGTACGTCTCTTTTCAGGATCTGGGACGTCCACTTTGCCCAGTGAGAGGCTGCAGCGCCATTCCATGGTCTTTCTTTCCTGCTTTCTATTGCGTGCCTGACCCTACAATCATCCTTCCCTAGAAGAGCAAGGCACACTTCCTTTAAGACAGAGTCAGAGCTGTTGGTAGGTGTCTCCCTTGTCTCAAAATGCCCAGGTCGCGGTCAGAATAAAAGCTGCAGCGTTGGGGCTGGAGGGAAGAAGGGAGCGTAGGGGTGCGAAGATGCCACAATCTCTGCCCAGTTCTAGGTAGGAGCTTCCGATTCAGAGAAAAATTCCCGGATGTAAAGGCAGCTGGGGACCCCTCCACGTCCCCCAAGCCTTGATCACGGGGAACCTACCCTGGGGACAACGGGGACCCGCACGACAAGGGGACGGAGGGCGAGGAAAGAAGCACCTGCCGCGGAGGAGGTGCTTTAGGACGAGGTGCTTTAGGACGAGGTGCAGGCTCTGCGGAGGCCTGGGGGTCCCGGCTTCGCGGTTCCGCTGTGCAGCGGGGACCCGGAGGGTCGCGGCGCCCACTCACCGCTGCTGCTGGTGAAATAGAACACCATGGTCCCGACCGGCGCGCGGCCACTGCAGCGCGAAGTAGCAGCTCTCACTTCGCAAAGCTCAGGATACCAGAAACACGGCAGCCGCCGGGTCCCCGGAACTCCCCCGCGCACTTCCGGCGGACGTGCAGGAAGTGCAGCGTCACAACGCCTTCCGCTGGCGCCATCTTTAGTGCTGGCAGGGAGGCGGGTGTTGACTGGGGAGTCAGTGGACGCGGGTTGAGGGAAAGAAGACGGAGCCAGAGCAAGTGGTGATTGTAAAACTAGCGGGAAAATTCTGTCTTCTTAAAGAAAAATGCCATTTTTCAGAACCTTCACTCAATGGGCGGTCATGTTAGTCTTACCTATTTTTTTTTTTTTTAAAGGAAAGTTTCAGGCAGGAATAAAAGTGAGCAGGCAAGCAGGAAAAGAAGAGGAAGAAGAAGCGCTTTATCTTATTCAGTTGTTCGTCCTGGTTGTCTTCCCCGCCCCCTCATAATACTCGCTGAAAGCAGGAACCATTTTTCCTTCACAGCTAGTCTTTCAGGGTTCCCCACACTTGGTAGACGCTCATTAAATTTTGAATGGACGCAAATTCCTCCATTCTTCTCATTGTAAGGCGCTTTCGGAGCACTTTTTTACCTCTACTTTCCTCATCTACTGAATGAAGAGGGGTAAAGCTGATCATGCACAGGTTATTTTGTTAGGGTTAAATGTTAATAGGGTTTAGAACATGAGTGCTCATCTACAGTGAGTTGTTATTGATACTCCCCAGAAGCAACATGCCTCCTCGTGTTTAGAAGACCACTCAGCTTTTACATTTAAGATCTGCCTTCTATTATTCTAAGAGAGACTGAGCAACTTCCAAACCTCAGAGATCTTCCTATTCTAAAGTGAGAGTAACAATTACACGCATGAAACCTGAAGTATTACTAGTAAAGTCTAACGCTCAAGCTTCAGTGTGAAAGATAATTGCTTCAAGAATCTTGGAAAGGCTGCTTTTACTCCCAGAATCCCCAAAATGAACCTGGACTTCAAGAGGGGCAGCTGTTTTTACCAAAAACTACAATTCCCAGAATGCACCTAAACAAGACTAGGGAAAGGAGCCGGATGCCGCCTTCAGGGATTGTGGGAGGCATGGTTTCCATGAGGAGAGTATTTTGCCTTCCAAAGGCGGGAGAACCGTGTGGACTGCCCCCCTGGTGGGCGGGGACAGAAGCTGTGAGCGGCCAATCACCGAGCCAGCCATGGTAAACGCTGAGAAGCGGCGAATCAGAAGACGGCGGCTTCCGCCCGGTCCGGCGCGCGTTAATTTGAATAGCTTGGCGGAGGGGGCGGCTGGGCTGTGGAGAAGTCGCAGCTCTGAGGCGCCGGCACCTGCGGCGGAGGGCTGAGGCGTGAGGTGGGGGACCGAGGATAGCGGGACAGTCTGCGGGAAGTGGAGGTGAACGTCAAGGAAAAGGGGCTTCTGCTCTGCGCGGGGCGCGTCGCGGGTGGAGGCCGAGCCCCAACAGCGAGGCTCGGCGCGCGGGGCTGGGGGTTTGGGTCCTGGCGGCGGCGTTTCCGAGCCCCTTTGCGCTTGCGGGGTAGGAGGGGCGCCTCTTCCTTCCCGGAGACGCGGCTTTCCCTGTGGGTTGAGCCTCGAAGTCGGGCATCCGGCGACTCCTTGCCGCTGCCTCGGCGTCGTTGCTTCTAAACTCGGCGGCAGGGGAACGCGAGCGGGTGGGCGCGCCCGCCTTCCCGCTGAAGCCGGACGGGGAAGCGGCCCTGCGCCGCGAGGGGTGGTGGAGGCGGGCGGGAGGCGGCGGCGCGAGCGCGTCCCCGTGCCCGAGCCCGGGAACCGTGCCCCGTGCCCCTCCTTCGTGGCAGTCCTCGTCCAGCCTGCGACAGCTGTGGGTTCCCCGCCTGCACTGCCCGTTCTTAGCGCCACCGCGACGTCATGTTGTCTTAGTTTTTCTCCCGCACCCCAGGTCTCGAACTCGGATCTTTGGGCTTTGTATGCTGCTCCTGAGCCACTGAACTGCAGGGGTGTGCCTTTTAAAACTTTTCCTCAACCTGAATGTTTTTCGTGCAAAAAACATACTATTTGCTCGCGCCCCCCACCCCCCCGCACAAAATTGGATGGTTGTTAGAGATCAAAGACGAAAACGAAAAAGTCCCTCCTTAGACTGAAAAGTAACTGTTAAGAATTCAGATATTCTTTACTGCATACCAGCATGGTGAAAATGGGCCTTCCACCTGGATCATTTAAATTTGAAAGTGATCAGTTATGGACCGAGACCGGAGGTTGCAAGGGAGGGACCCCAGTATGAACCAGAATTCCATTTCCTTCTCACCCCAGTGGGGAAGTATTTGGAAGGAGTTTCCTTTGGGTAAGACTTGTAGGTAATGGGGTAAACCTTGGCCATTATCAAAAGGCACTGGGGTCTTTCTGGCCTCAAATACATTGACACTAAACTCCAATAAAACAAGCTCATTTCTACTCCAGAAATGACTCCAGAGTATACACACAAAAGGAACAAGGTCTCCTTAGCTTCAAGCTCCTTAGCCACTTTAAAAAAATTTTTATTGAAGTAACTTTGATTTTACACATTAAAAAAATTCGTATGTATAGATTCCCCTATTCTTAACAATATGCCAATACACCCTGCCCTCCAGCAAGACACCAAGTGTACATCATTCACCGTTGTCCGGTGGGCTACACCACCATTTGTCCCCGCGGGCCCCATTCCCTTATGGTAACCTCAGTTCTGTAAGCAACTCACTTTTTAAGTCTCGTTCAGTATCACCACCATCTGAAAATTTTGATAAAATGATTTTTTACACCTATTTGATAAATTTGGTTTATTTGCTTTTAGGAGTTCAGTTAAGATGTCAGCTTTTACTACAAGGGAAAGGAAGCAGCATTCTTTGAACTATGACAAGTGAGTCTCACCCTGTGGGTAGAAACTCTTAATAGAAAAATCTATCTTTTTGTCTGTCATCTCTCTTCTATCTCTTACCATTTCCATTCTTCTACTTACATACCCCTTGTGGTTATAGAAATATTTTGCATTCTAATTCTAACCTGGAAATACTGTAAGCTTTCATAATTATTTAGAGCCTTTGGAAGGAATCAAAAAAAGCTATTCTCTATATTAGAAATATATAATCATACTGCAAAAAAATAGAAATGTATGTTAAGTTTAATTACCCTGTTCCTTTCCACTCCTATACAGTATTTAACATAGTGTTTTGCATACAGAAAGACTTGAAGTCAATGGACAAAGTATGTATGTTATAATTTGTACTTGACTAAGATTTAGGTAGAGGTTTTGAAATATGCATAAATCTCAAAGCTGCTTTGTGATCAGTGGAACAAAGTATGTAGGTTATAACTTGTACTTGACTAAGATTTAGATAGACGTTTTGAAACATACATGAATCTCAAAGCTGCTTTGTGAGCAGTGTCCGTCTTTACAAACATGGGGATCTTAAATATTTGAAAAATATTTTAATGCTTAATTAGGGTAAAGACAGTTTGAGAATCCTGCTAAACTAATAGATAATATGTATGTGTGGATATTTGGTGGAGAGGATGTTTGTTTTAATATGACTTGCAGGTAGAGTTGTTTATTACTTAGCAGTAGATTGACAAAACAGTTGAAGCAAAATAATGATAAATATCAATGAACTTTGTTTCTTTTCCTAGCCTATTATCAGATGTTCCATCAAAGAAATTAATTGTGGATTTTACTGAAAATATATTTTTGTCATCTAATAAAAAGCACATTTGCCAAAGCAGTGATAAAAATGAAGAAAATGGCTCTCAACAAGGCCATTTCATTTTGAGTCCACTCAAAACAACTGAAAAAAATACATTGCCATCTGCAAAGCAGGGTTCACCATTTAAATCTGCTGTATCTACTGTATCCTTTTACAACAGAGATAAGTGGTACCTCACACCACTGGAGAGAAAACTGATAAAAGAGAGTAGATCCATGTGTCAAAAAGCTAATGATGAAGATAAGTCATTACCCATTGTGACAGAGAGAATACATAGAAAAGTATTGTGCTCCAAAAAGATGAATAAAAGAACACAGAAAAGTTTAACTGTTAAGTATCAACCAAGTTGTAAACGTGTCAAGCCTGTATCAAAAACCTCTAAAAACTCCAAGCAAAATCGGGTCATCTATAAGCCAGTTGTGGAGAAAGAGAATAATTGTTTTTCAGCTGAGAATAGTCTGAATGCTCCTCGAGTTCTAAGCCAAAAAGTCAAGCCACAAGTTACACTCCAGGGTGGGGCAGCATTTTTTGTCAGTAGAAAAAAATCCTCTCTCAGAAGTTTCTCTCTTGAAAATAAGCCACTGAGACTAAACCAAAAGAATAAATTAGAAGTGACTGAAGATTCTGATTTAGAAACTGACAATGAAAGAAAAAGTTTTAAGATGAAACAAGTGCCAAAGTGCTTGTCACTAAAAAAGGAACTGAATATTGAGCTGCTAAGTGCGAGAAATAAAAATGAAGAGAAATTAAAGGTAAAGAATACGAAATACATAATTTAAAAACTAAGTTGGCTATGCAACAAGATTTCAATATACATAATGTATATGTGTGTATATATTTGTGTGTGTATGTATATAACACAGTTGAATCAAGTTTTATTTTCTTTACAGTCTAGAGGACTCCTTTTATGAAACTAAATAGTGTAAGCTAAGCAATATAAAGAATTTAGAAGTAGTATTGGAAGATGAGACTTTCATCCCTATTTTGGCTTCAGGAAACCTATAAATATTTTCTTGGTGCTAAAATACATATTTTATTCAGTTCCCTCATGAATGAAATCCAGAGAAGCTTAATAACTCTTATTTGGTAGACAGCATCTTTTAAAAATAGAAATAACAATATTCAGGGAGATTGCCAGAGTATGAGCTTAACATTTTTTGTTTGTTTCAGCTCATTATTTTAAATACCAGATCATCCTAGAAAATTTAGAGAATATAAAAAGTTTTTTAAAAAAATTCTGTAACCCCACTACTTGGAGATTGTTAACATTAACTATACAGTTTTCCTTTTTCATGATTGCCAGTCTATACTTTTCTGATCTGCTCATATTTAACACAGCTATCCTAGCCTAGTGTTATCTTATAGAATATCTGCAACCTATAATTTAAAATTTTCTAGTGGCCACATTAAAAGAAGGTAAAAAATTTTAAATATCATTTCCACCTCATCAATACAAATGAGATGTTACTTTCTTTTCTGGTACTAAGTTCTTGAAATCAAAGTTTATTTTCCCTTGCAGCATATCCCAGTTGGAACTAGTCAAATTCTCATTAGCTGTTCGTGGCAGCTAACTATTATAATAGACATTGCAAGTCTCCGCCTCCTGTTTTAGATATCCTATCTTATTGGGAAAAAATAAAATTTTAGATAGCTAGGAGCAAAAGCAATTGAGACAGAGACTTCTAGAAAGACTGTCATCCAGTCTGGGACTTCCTGGTCTATGGTAACTTATTTATATTCATCACAACCCTTGCATCTGTTAAAACGATAGGCTCTTTGCACCAGTGCCCAGTACACTCTTAAGCTTACCTATTCAAGAATTCAGATTCTCTCAGTGGTTAGTTCTCTCCTCACCTGTCTCCTTTGATTATTCTCCTTGCTGCCTCCTCTCAAATTCAACTAATTCATATCTTTTGTTACCTAATTTTCAGATCTCAGTGGCAAATAGAAATTGGTAGTTAGTGAACCAAATTCAGCACATGGATGGTTTGCTTGACTTACGTAATGCTTAAAAAAAAAAAAATTAGCTGGCATTTTTAAAAAATGTAAAATAAACAGATTTCTGATCCATGAAAAACAGATCTGGCAAAATTAAGCCCTCATTCCTGCTTTCAGTAATTTTTGGAACAGTATCAACTTATTATTTGACAAGTGTGGACTCTTCATTTCTCTGCAGTAAATTAGTATATGTATCTGTCATTAGGTAGTTTTGCTGTTTTGTTTACCTGCTGCATCTCTAGGTTTTTAAGTTTGCGGTTGCCACTGTAAATACATCTTGTTTATCTAGTATTGGTAAATGGATTGTTAAATGGAGCATGTTACTGCTGGCTAAACCATGACAGTTTAATTCTACTAAGTCTTCAATTCTTCATATTGTTTCTAACCAAAAAACCTCTCTCTTGATAGGGGTCTTGGGTTTTGGTTGCATGGGTATATAAGTTTATCACACTATGTATTTTATACCTGTGCACTTCATTGTATATACATCTATGTTTTTAATTTGGGATGTAAGTCAAGTTAAAATTAATTTCTCATTTATCAAAACAATGGGGTGAAGGGTATGAATTTCTATTTATGTATATCCTAATTAGTGTTTTCCCTATCTGTCTTATAATAAAGGTGTAGCCTTGACAGAGACATGGATTTTCTGCAGCATTCTTTTCTGTCTTACTTAGGTATTGGGTTTTATCTAGTTTTTGGAAGTTTGAGAAGGATAGGCCTTTGTACATCTTAAATTGGTGGAATTGGGCTGTTCTGTTAAGGTTTTGTTAAATACCCACTAATAAGATTCATCCCTGCTAGCTAGATATATCATGTTTTGGGAATTTCTTTTGAGGGTACATAATCTCTTCCTAACTCCTAATGGAGTCCTGAGAAATAGCACACTAATGTGTTATCCCACCTCTACTGGGTATTATAGGAACGCTATGCTAATTATTTTCCCCCCAAGCTATACATTCTCCTAAGTCTCCTCAAATTACAAGTGTTAATGAAATTTGTCAGAAATTTTCTACTAATGACACACCCTGTTGGTTTAGCAAATAAGTACACTGCCTGTGGCCAGCACAGTCCACATACATCCCAAGGACCCAGTTTCTTTACCTAAAGGAACCACTAAGATGAACAACTAAAAATAAAGTGCTTCTTCCTCTTTTCTGCCTGCCTGCCTGCCTGCCTGCCTGCCTGCCTGCCTGCCTGCACCTTTCCTTTATATTTTAAAAAAAATTCTGCGTTTCCCCCTTTCCTGCTACTGTCCCCAAAATTGAACTTAGAAGTCTTTTTGACTACTGCAAGTGTTCTTTTTCTTTCCTTAGCTGCCTGTTTTTGAAGTATATGACAACGAGTGTCCTTTTCTACTTTGGTAGCCGCTGGGGAATCTTTTGCCATTTTGTTGTTGTTGTTGTTGCTCATTTCATTATTATAGAAAGGTTTGTTCTTTAATCTTCATTTTGCAATCATTATGAAGAAACAATACATTTTTTACTGGATGATAAATTATAGACTTAAATATGCATACTCTGTCCTTTTAAATATCAAGTTTAGTAAATCGAGAGGACATTTTCCTAAAAGTAGACTCAAATTGAGGATTTAAAGTCATTGTAAAAGGTAATTCATAATAAACTAAAACATTTTAAGAAAAAGATCTATTCTGATTCATTCATAACAGTTAAGGATTATACATTTAATTTTACCTACTCCATTATTTTCAGAATTCATCAGATGGAATAGTTTTTTCAAAGGAACGTAAAACTGATGAAAATACGCATTTTCCTTCAGAGGATTCTGTCAGTGAGAACATGACAGGTACGTAAGAGAAAACATCTCTTCTCAAAATGAGTTTATTTACCTGTAATAATGCTTCATTACATGTCTCAATATGAAATTATATACAATATTTGAATTTTTAAAAAATTCCTGTGCTTGTATTTATGTGTTTATCTTGGAGACACAACTTTATATTAGCGCATTTTTTAAAGAAAACGAGATCTTAGGCTGAAACTTAAGACAAAATACTGTTGCCTAAAGGTCTTTGGGCTGTGGCCAAGTTACTTAGGCTTTCTAAAGTTGGTGTTCTCATCTATAAAAGCACACCTACCCTGCCTCTTACCCAAAATAATAGGAGTAAAAACAATTTGTTATATATTTGTGATCAAAGCACATTTGTAAGCTGAATTTACTAGTTCAGAGACAAAGGAATAGAATTGTGCGTCAGGAACCCTGGTGTTTTGACTAGATCTGCTACTAATTAACTGTGATCTGTGAAAGATCTTTAAAGTAAGGAGTCAGTCGTAATTACTGAATTTCTTTTAGTTCTGAAATCCTGTTACTAACTTACGGTGTCATTGTTCAAGCACACTTACTAAATTATGAATAGTTAAAAGAATTTAATTAATATTATATATACCACTCTGATTTTTGGTAACTTTACCTTGATTTTATTTATTTATTTGGATGTAAATTAGAAGTCTAGGAGTAGGCATTGACATGGTGAGACTGCAACTCAGAGAACACTAATAAAAAGATGAAAAGTGTGCCTTAACACTAAATGCAGTCCACATACATCCCAAAGTTGGGTTCACAACCTGGGTCTGGGGAGAACAACCAAGATGAACAACTAAATAAAATAAATAAACATTTCTACCTCCTCCTCTTCCTGCCTGCCAGAATTAATTCCTGTCTGGACCTTTCTCTAAAAATAAAAGATGTATCTGCGTTGTTATGTGTATCGCTAGTTCATTACCATGTGTTGTCTATCTATTCCCCCATCAGAGGACATCTTAGTTGCTTTCAGTTTTCAGCAGTTATGAATAAAGTCCTGTGTGTTTTTGTATGAACACAAGGTATGTAACTTAGATGAACTCCTAGAAGCATGCTTGCTGGATTGTGTGGTAAATCTGTTTAACTTTATTAAAAAGCAAAACTGCCAACTGTCTCACAATGACTCACTTTGTATTCCCACCTGCAGTGAATGGGAGTTTCTGTCACTCTGCATTTTCACGAAAAAATTAGTTACTGTCAGTTTTTTAGACGTTAGCCATTCTAGTAGATTTGTAGTGATAGCTCATTGTGCTTTTAATTGGCCTTTTCTTAATGACACATGACACTGAATCTTTTCATGTGTTTATTTGCCATCTATTCTTTGGTGAAGTGTCTACTTATATCTTTTGCCTCTCTTTAATTGGATTGTTTTCTTATTGTTGAAAGATGAATAAATAAATGTTGTGTGCACCCTGATGGCCTAGTGGTCTAGTACACCCTACATCCTAGGAGCAGTCCCGCGAACATTCCAAGGTCCTGGATTTAAGACCCAGGGCCAGGGAGAACTACCAATGTAAGCAACTAAATAAAGTGCTCTTTCCTCCTCTTTCTTCCTATCTGATTACCTGTATTTGTACCTGCACTTTTCCTTTTAAAAAAAAAATGTAGATAAATGTTTTTTCTCTCTCTGCCTGCTTATCTATTCACCTTCATCCCTTATTTCCCATAAAAAGAAAAGTTTAAATTCAATACAGTTCAGCTTAATTTTTTTCTTTCACATTTTATGCTTTTGGTGTATATGTAAAAGCTTATCACTAAACTCAAATTTATGTGGATTTTTCTCTTATACTTCTAGAACTTTTGTAGTCTTTTGTTTACGTTTATTTATTTATTTTTAAAGGAAAGCTGCAGGCAGGAAGAGAGAGGAGAAAGAAGTACCTCATTTATTTTTATTTAATTCACACTGGCTGTCTTCCCCCACCCCCTAGCCCAGAGGTACATGGTATGTGCTCCTTCAGGGAGATCAGCCTAGCCTCTACTCCACCAGGGCGCGCCTACATTTAGATTTGTGTTCCATTTTTAAACTAATTTTTATATAAGATGTACGTGTGCATCATTGTATTTGCATATGAATATTCACTTATTTCAGCATCATTCATTGAAGACTATCCTTTCTCCACCGAATTACCTTTGCCTCGGTGAAAAATCACTTGGATATATTTGCATGGATCTGGTGATGGTTTTGTTTTTGTTTTAAAGGAAAGTTGGTGCAGAAATGAAGGCGAAGTAGGCAAGCAGGCATCAAGAGAGAGGAGGAAGAAATATTTTATTTAGTTGTTCATCCTGGTAATCTTCCCACCACCCGTGTCCCAGTATCTTGAACACAGGACCTTGTGACATATGTTAGATATGTGGACTGTGTCCGAGGTGTACTACATGGATCTGTTTCTAGGTCCTCTATTTTGTTCCACTGATCTATTTGTTGTTTTGCTAATACCATGCTATCTTGATTACCATTAAGCCTTGAAGTCAAATGATATGAGTATTTTGATATTGTTGCCCTTAAAATAATTTGTTGAGTTTATTTTGTCATAAAATTATTGTCATATTTTCCCCTACTAGCTTCTTCTGAGTCTATTGTCTATCCCATCTTCGCTGTGTCTTCGGTCAATACAAAAAGGTAGGAATTGCTCTTATTTTAATGTTAACTTTTGTGAGTCTTCTGATCTTTCTTTCTTATACTATTAAAAATAATAGTTAATATTTTTATACAGTACTCAATCCAAAATAAGTAGTTTATAACCATTATCTCATTGATCACAACAACTTAACTCTGTTTTCATCTGTTAATAATTCATCCACAGTTGCACAGCCCTTAAGTAGAAGAGCAAAAATTAGAGTCCATATCTGAATCAAAGTTCTCCAGGCTATATTGTTTTCCCCGAGGGATAATATATTACAGTTAAGCTTTAATGAGCATTTGCAAGCTCATGATGAGCAATTATTACCCATTTTATGGATGGAGAAATACTGACTAGAGGGGTCATTTGCAGCAGCTTAATGCTATTTTAAATCCCAGCTGAACTACCTCTATCATGGTCAAAATTAATATTGAGATAGTGGAAGCATGGGTGAGTGTGAACATAATAGGTAGAAAAGCTCTGAAATAAAATTTTTCTTGTAGTCTGAACATCTTCCTAAGCAGCTGTGGTTCTCTTCTCACCCATTTGATGATAAATAACTAGCAGTGTTGAGCAAGGGACTTATAGCTGTTTTCCTATGCTTAGGGCACCTTACCTTAAATTACCTTGGAGATTGAATTGGGTGAGCAACTTTTCCGCTTCCAAGGTCCTATTTCCTAGGCCATGGTTTTCTTTGCTCATCTATTTCATAACTGTTTATTGAAGATTGAAACCTATCATAATTAGCTGATAAGCCTATAATCTAGCATAAGGAAATATTAAGGTATCTTGGTTGAATCACTTGAAGTTTGCTCTGTACATAGACCCCAGGAGGTCAGAAAACATTAATTTCTTGAGGTTACAGAACTAGTCAGCTGGGTGGAAAATGGACCAAGCAGAGAATACATGCCTCCTCTAAAAGAGCATGTGTAGCTTATCTCCAATTACTTGATTTTTTGAAGAAATAAGAGATCTAGTGATTTAGTGTCTTTCATAATATTGAAAATACACCTTTTTTTCAAATGTTGCTAACTCAAATTACATGTCTACTTAGCTCTAACTACTAAATTCTTTGAACAAATGGAGGTCTAGTGATCTTATAATGTCTCTTGTTATGTTGAAATAAACATTTTTTAAAAAGTGTAGCTAATCCAAAGATTTAAACACTTTGTGAGCCAACCAAAACATCTGCCATCTGGATTTGGCCTGAGGGACTCCCATTTTGCAAACTCTCTAAGCCAATTCCAACATTCTTTCCTAATGGGAAAAGGTTACCTCAGCTGTATCTATCCAGCCAAACTATTTATTTTTTATTTTTTTTCCTAAGAAATTTGAGAAGTGAGGTGCTGCTTTAAGTGTGAAGACAAGCAATTTATTAGTTTTACTCATTGCCCAAGGTAAAAGTCGTTGAATCATAGTCTGAATATTATGCCAGTGGGGTCTATATGATTCAGTATCAGAATCTACTTATTTACTGTGGTGTGCTCCAGGGGTTTTTGTAGTTTGTTTGTTTTACAAGTGACACCAACACAAAGATTCTGCATAATGCATCTGACATTATAGATGAAAATCCCTTGGAAGTGGAATCAAAAGATAAGGATTTGAGTCTTAACACTCATTCTGTACCAGTGATTTTACCATGAATAAATTACTGATCCTCTCTGAAGTGGGGCTCAGGTTTCTCATTGCCCTCCCTCTGTTACTTCGTCGTTATGGGAAATAGAAAGCACTAAAAAGTGGAAGGTGCTCTGCAAGTGTTACATATCTTGGTTTTCCTTGTAAGTCTTCAAATACTTAAAAATAATAAATAATATTTATCAACTTTTCTATTTCAAGACCTCTAGTTGAAGAACAATCTTCTGGGGGATCCATCATATCTACTAACTTCTTGAAACAGATCAATACACAGAAAAGTACTAATACCAGAGATGCAAATAAAGAAACTAAAGATCAGCTCATCATTGTGAGTAACTTTAATGCATAGCTTTTCTGTTTGGCTCTCACATATAGACCATTCAGTCACACATGTCATCTTAGTTGACATGGGTTATAGATACCCTGAGCTTTGTCAATGCCAACTTTGTTATAGTGACAGCATTTAAAGCTAGTCAGGTGGAATTTTGGTCTGATAATGCTGGGGAATGCTAGTAATTAGCTGCAGGAGTTGTTATTGATCAATTAAAGATGTAATAAAATAACTATATTGTAATAGAACTGAGTTTGGCAAACTGTAATCATGGACCAAAACTGACCCATGACTTGGGAGCTAAAAATGATTTTTTACATTTTGAAAGGGTTGGAGGGAAAAAAGAATGTGATAAAACTTGTATAGCCTGCAACACCTAAAATATTTACTATCTGACCCTTTGCTGAAATTGCTTGCCAACACATGTATTAAAGAATTCAGAACTTGGTATTTTCAGTGACATTAAACCATGCCTTATGAGATAGAATTGGGGGGAGGGAATTAATAAGCCATAACATTAAATCTTCCTGACTTTCCTATATTTATGAATTTATCTGCTTTTCTTGTTGTTTTTTTAATCAACCCTTGGGGCAAAGAATTTTAATAATCATAACCATGAAAAAATGCTATATACTAAACATAGAAGTTCTAAAAATTTTTTTGAAAAATAAAACATTTTTACATCTCATAAGAGCTTCATAAAGAAATTCTACTGGCATGCTCTGGTGGAATAGTTGTTTGGTCAGCTGCTTTCAGCCAGCGCAGTCCACATACATCCCAAGGACAAGGGTTCACATCCCAGGGCTGGTGGGAGACAGTGATTCTTTCTTCTCTCTTCCTCCCTGCCTGCACCTTTCCTTTAAAAATAAGAGTTCTGTTGTTTTTCTCAGCTATAATTTTTATGATTTAATCTTACTGCTTAGAACTGTAAGTCTAACTAGAGCATCTTGATTTCTATAGAACCATCCTTCAAAGAGACAATTACATTTCTTTCATCAATTCATTGCCTTTTTAATTCTCGTCCCAATTGGTGTGTGGAAAAGGATGGAGGCCATAATAATGACTTTCATTTACTATCACACTTGTGTCAACCTAAATGAAAATAAGGAGAAATTTGAGTGAATGCATACATTAACTTAATATGAAATTATTTTTCACATGCTTAGAAGTTGCTGTTTTTTTTCTCCCCTCAATTACAGGATGCAGGTCAGAAACATTTTGGGACCACTATGTGTAAGTCTTGCGGCATGATCTATACTGCTTCCATTCCTGAAGATGAACTGCAACATGTTCAGCATCACCACAGATTTCTAGAGGGAATCAAATACTCAGTAAGTCAGAAGATAGTCAACGACTCTAAAGATTTATGTTCATGAATATTTCATCTGTGATTTTATTGTCTTTAATATTTGAGACTAAGGTATATAAAAAGTTAACTTTAAATAAAAATGCTGTCTCTGTCTTAATAAGAGAAATATCCTAGGTTAAGTGAACACCTTGCATTCTTACCTCTAGTTTTTAAGCAGTGCTGAGCAGTCAGGATACAAAACTCAAAAGACTTGAGATATCCCCTCTAACATGAATTTTTTCTTTATAGGTAACCTTAGAAAAAATACCTCTCTATGACTTCTAGACTTTCATTTCTGAAGTGTCCTACCTGTCTATCAAACACCTTTCTAGACCAAACACATCCTGTTGTTGGCCTTATCTTTGATTGTGCCTGCTACTCATAGGCATCCTTTTTTTCCCTTCTATTTTTTTTACTGTAGTTCCTGTTTTTATAATATTTTTAGCTTGCTTATTGAAAAAGCTTCCTTACTGAGCAATAATGCTACCAGAATAACTTCTTAAGTCACAAGGGTATTAGAATTCTACACACTTACAGATTAAAAGGTTCCCACCAGTTAGGTAGGTGCTCCTTAATCTGCCCTAACTGTTGCCTACATATATTTATAAAATATATAAAATGTGTGTATATAAAAATGAGTGTATTTATATGTGTATATAATTCAAATCTTTTCTCCATAATGCCAAACTTCTTTCTAAAATTAAATACAATTAGATCATTCTGTGCTTCAGATTTAACAACTTTCCATTGTACTTAGAATAAATCTCAACCTCCTAACTTACATGGTCCATGTCCCAGCTTCTGGCTTAGTACTTAAGCCATCAGAGTTTGCCCTATATTTTCTTAAAATATTTTCATAGCTATGAATTTTATACTTAAATATTTAATGGAACGTTTTTAAGACATTATTTAAGAGATACATATTAACATTTTTCCTAAAGGTTTGCCACAAGTCCTAACTTCACTCTGATTAGATCATCTAACTACCATTTAGCAGTGCCACCCGAACAGACTGAATTCCCACCTATCAGTGGGTCCATTTCGGGGAGATGGTGCTGTGCACCACGCTTATTCCTATCCCGGTGCCATACTTTTAATGAAATTTAATGTCATGTTTAAACATCTGCTTAAGAAAGTCTCCTTTCATTCTTCCTTTCTTTAAAAAAAGGTCTTTTCATACACATTTACCCTTCCAAATAAATAGTAAAATGAGCCTCCCCCCCAAAAAAAAAATTCTCTTGAAAGTTTGAAATTAATCAAACTGATGCCATTATTCTTTAGGGGAAAAAAAACCCTAGTTTTCAGAGTAAATCCTCTGGGAATTTTGTATACTTCTCCATTTAGTCATGTCTTTTATATTCTTCAGGAAAATTTTATTATTTTCCCCATGTAGATCTTAAATTTATTCCAAATATTACAACTTTATTTCCCCCAACAACACAATCTTAACAATTTTCCATTTTCCGCACCTTTGTTTATTCTGATAATTAACTTATCCTAGGAAGACTTTCTTCCTTGTTCTCATTGAAATCTTTCCGTGGTTTTTAAAATCCTTGTCAAATTCCACATCGCAACATTACCGGTGTGTACATGTAAAATTAAAATGGTTTACTGAGGGAAGATGTGTAAGCAGAGAAATAACTGAACACACGGAGAGGAAAGAGTCACTGTGGGAGAAAGACCATACATATCTTTGTAATAGGATGCTTTAGGGAATGCTTAGATGGAAAAGTTAGAATGAGATGAGAAGGAACTCAGTGGTGTTCTCCCCCTTTTTTGAGTTAAATAGTTTCTTTATTTCCTTTGAAGGGCTCTTATTTGACTTTGCCTTGTCTCCTATAGAGAGTATGAGCCCTCTTAGGACAGGCACTGCATTTTAGTATCTTTTACTTCCTTTCCTACATTGTTTTAGTTGGATTTTATCGCATATTTTAAATGTTGTGGATTTTGTTTAGTTTTTTAAATATTTTCTTTAAGGAAAGGTGCAGGCAAGTAGGAAGAGGGAGAAAGAAGCTTTTTATTTTTTATTTTCATTTTTACCCGCCCCGAACCCAGTACTTGAACCTAGGTAGGGGTATGTGGGCTGAGCTGCTTCAGAGGCTGTATACCTAACCGTTGTTCCCCCAGGGTGCACCCTTTTAAAACCTTCCTATTCTTTTGTTGTTGTTCTCTCTATAATAGATTATTTAATGATTGGATTTTTTTTTTTCTCTTTACAAATTAACCTGTGATTTTTTTCTTTTGGCAGGGCTGGAAAAAAGAACGTGTAGTAGCGCAGTTTTGGGATGGGAAAATTGTATTGGTCCTGCCTCATGATCCAAATTATGCTATCAGAAAGGTATGGATTATTAACTTTCAGTCCTTCCCCCAATGAGAAATCAACCTGTGTTTAAGTGTAAAACCCCTTTGCCCTTCTGTTTTGGTTCAAGTGTCTAAGGATGACTTTCATAGTAGTTCATACAAACTAAACTTAGAATTACAAGACAAATAAAAAAATATCATTGGAGACTAAAGAAAACAGATAAGCCTCTATAGCTTATCTTTTACCTTCATCTTCTACTGGTGAAAAATAACTAGACTTTTCAGTATTGAGAGACTGACTCCAGTCTTTTTTTTTTGCCCCACTTTTTTGTTTAGCTCATATTGAGTGTTCTCCCAACCCCAGGTCTTGAACCCGTGATCTTGGGATGTATATGGGATTCCTCCCAGAGTGTATTAGACCACCAGGGTTCACTCCAGAGTCTGTCTGTCTTAATGTTGCTACTGGCTGTGTTTATTGAGTGGTTAGCCCTCACAAAGAATGAATAAAGCTGAAACAAAGTTTGTTTTGATGTTTTCTACTTCTTCTCCCTGAAATTTGAATTTCTGCTGAAATAGATCTTTTAAAAATGAGTTCTTAAAACTTTTCAAATAGGCCAATACATGCATCAAATAGTGAAACAGTTTTGGAGGTGTATTAATTTAGGAAACAGCAACTAAATAAAAGGCTAAAGTTATAGCAATAACAATTTTTCTGTATATAACATATATAGTTTTTATTGTGCTTTTTAAAGCAAGTTCTGCTCTCTTTGTTTTAACTCATTAGGTAGAAGATGTTCAAGAACTTGTTGATAATGAATTAGGCTTCCAGAAAGTTGTTTCCAGATGTCCAAATAAAACCAAAACTTTTCTCTTTGTATCTGATGAGAAGAGAGTAGTTGGTTGTTTAATTGCAGAGCCCATCAAACAGGTATGGTGTGTCTTTTTAATTATTGGCATAATGTGTGAGCAAAATCAAGTACTTGGAAGATGTCTCACTAAGTGTTTTAAGATTGCTACCATTAATGCCTTCTTTTCCCTGCTGAAATATTCTTGACCGTGGATAATTTTTATGTCTTATATTTGGCTTTGTGCCTATGTAATAATGATAAGTAATCTCTCTTAAGTTCATGTAAGTATTTCCATTTGTGGACTGTAAAGTATAATGATTTAAAATAACCCTATGAGGCTACCAGCAGGAGACGGGTAGGGAAAAGCATAAGCAAGCAGTGGTGTCCCGTGGATGGCAGTGAAGAACTTTGGGGTATTTGGTGGTGGGTTTGGTGTGTCGTCATATATTTGACATTTGAATGTTGAAACTGGAGCACAGCGATGTTCACTCCATATTACCTGGGGGTGACTTTTATGCGACAATGGCAAGTTTGGGTATGTGCATCAGACCACATGGACACAGGAGACTAAGAAATTCACATTCTGGCCCTCTACAGAAAAAGGTTGCCAACCCTTATTCTAGAATAGAGAGAAATAGATTTCGCTTTCTAGGAACCTACTGAGTAATCTTTAGCTAGAGAGAAGTATAGTTCATCTGTGTTCTTTTTACCTGACCTATAATAGTCCACTTTCCTTTCTCACTGCATCGTGACATGGTGCTGACATAAATTTTTCTTGCACCTTTTAAAAAATTCCTTTTTCTCCCTAATTTCTCTCTTTATTTTTATTTTCTTTTTTTCTCTGATCTGTTATCTCTTGTATATACACATACATAACCTCTCATGTTTTATCAGAAGTTGGCGAGAAAAGCAGCTGGCTTATTTATTTTCAGTAAAGATTATTACTTTGATATCTCTTTGCTCTCAGAATAGATGTTTATGTAGTGATAGTAGGCAGACTAACTCATACATAGTCTTTTCTATTCATTCTCAGTTCAGAAGCAAAGGTTGCATGATGGTTGTTAAAACTTAATTTGATGCACACTTAAGAACAGCTGCTGTAAGAAAAACTAACCCTAGCTTGTGCTTGTGACTCATAAAAAACTAGATAACTAAAACTGCTTCCTTCCTTCAGTACTTCTTCCTCCTCTCCCTTCCTTTCTCTCTTAAAAAAAGAAAAGAAAAAACTAAAAACTACTAATCCTACATCTGTCATGACCCCAGGATTCATATTCATAGTCATTTATTCTAGAGAAATGAAAACTTGTACCTGAATATTTATAGCAGTTTTATTTGTAATAACCAAAACCTGGAAATAATGAGTGTCCATCAGGTTAAACTGTGGTAGGGCCATGTAATGGGATGTTACTCCAAAATAAAAAAGAACAATTGATAATTGTGACAACTTTGATAGATGTCAAAGCATGCTGGGTAAAAAAAGCCAATCTCAGATGGTCACATGAATATGATTCCATTTATTTGACATCCTTAAAATAATGGAATTGAAATAGTGCATGGACTGTGATTGCCAAGGATTAGGAATGATGGAGGGGACTGGTGGGTGTGATTATAAAGAGGAAGCTAGGAGATCTTTGCAGTGATGTAATAGCTCTGTATTTTTATTTTGGTGGTGGTTAAATGAATATTCATGTGCGATGACTTGTCATGGAACTTGACCCTCACATTGTATCCATGTTAATTTTTATTGTACTAGGGTTATGGAAGATGTAAACATTGGGACAACCTGGGTGAAGGATACACTCTACTATATTTCAACTTCCTGTGAATCATAATTATTTCAAGATAAAAAGTTAAAAAAGAAACTTAGATAACAATCAAAGTATAGTTTCAAAATTTTTCTTTAGTGTATTAAGTCAGCATTTTAATTTATATATATATTTATATATATATACACACACACATTTTAGGATGGAGAGAATGGGAGTTTAATCAATAAAAGAAGTTTCATAAAGGTATGTGATAGACTGGTATGTGGAATGCTCAATACCACCATTAGTTTTTAAGCATTGTATGACAAAATGGGCAGCAATTTTATAAATATCCCCCAAAAAAAATTTTTGGTGAAGATAAAGATTGTTTTTAGGTACTTAAGTTTTAAGGAATGGTTTTTAAAAATAAATGTGAACTCACCTATGTCGTTAGCTATAGATGCTTCTTTATGTCATTCCAGGCCTTCCGTGTCCTCTCTGAACCAACTGGTCCAGAATCGCCAGCCTCTAGAGAATGTCACAGGGCTTGGCGATGCTCAGATGTACCAGAACCTGCAGTCTGTGGTATAAGTAGAATCTGGGTCTTCAGACTGAAGAGGAGAAAGCGCATTGCAAGACGGCTGGTAGATACTCTCAGGTGAAAACTAAAATTAATCTTGGCCCAGATTAGCTTTCTCAGAACCTCTTCCCGCTCATGAGCTAAAGGGCATGATGGCCATAAGACAATTTTTTATAAATTCTGTTAAAGTCAGGATAAAGCAAGAGTTAGCATTGGTGGGGGAAGGGAAGCCAGATATACTCTGTTTAGGGTGCAGTATTCCAAGTCTGAAACATTTTGGCACAGTGCTTTTCAAACTACTTAGGTTAGAAGGCATTTAATTTGTCATAGACCAAGACTTTAGTAAAATATAGTAAAGATGACTTGCTAGAAAATGAAAAGTAGGCGTGCCCTGGTGGAGCAGATTTTAGGACAATTGCCTCTAATGGAGCAAGCCACATACACTTGGGCTCAAGTCCCTGCCTGAGGGGAAGCAATCAGTGTAAACAACTAAGTAAAAATAAATACTTCCTCTTCTCTCTGCCTGCCTACTCACCTTCATTCCTGCCTATTCCTTTCCTTTTTTTTAAAAAAAAAAAGAATGATAAAAAGAACTTTCATATACCTTCTGCTTAGATTGATCATGTTTTAACATTTTACTTCCTGAATTATTTAAAAGTAAGTTTTGCGGTATGCCCTGGTAGACTAGTGTTTGAGCATGGTCCATATACATCCCAAGGCCCCAGGTTTGTGTTGTTGGCCCAGCAGTCACAACCAAAATGAACAACTTAATAAATAAAATGCTTCCTCCTCTTTGCTGCTGTCATTCTGGCCTATAGCTTTCCTTTTAATGAAGAAGTTAACATTATGCCTCTTTACCCCTTCATACTTCATTGTACGTTTTTTAAAAATATAAGTACTATATAATTATCATATTTAGAGTATCTAGTATTTATATTATGCTTTTTATCTGACATGTAGTCTGTATTTCAGTTTGTCATTTCTCTCAAATGTCCTATAAAGCATTTTTTTTTCTGTCCAGGATCACAAATTACACTTAGTTGATTTAGTTGTCATATCTCTCTAATCTTTGTCTTCCTCAACTTGGAGCAGTTTCTCAGCCTTTCTTTGTCTTTTTGAACATTGAATTTGAAGAGTATTGAATTCTCTCAGTCATTTCATTTCATTCCTTTTTTCATTAAAATGTGCAGGCAGGAATGAAGGAAAGTGTGGGGTTTGGGTCGCTCAAAGAATCCATGATAAAGTTAGGTCAGCGAGGAAGCAGAGTTTTAATTTGGGGGTAAAGGGATGGAGCCAACCAAGGAAGGTCCAGACCCGGTCTGCTGTGCCGGCGGCCTGGGTTTTTAAGGAAAAACCCCACATGGTGAGGAAAGGGGATGCAGAGAGGGTCAGCAGGCCAGGTTTCAGTTCCTAATTGGGCAAGGTGACATTGTCCTTTGAAGTTATTGGTGGTCTTCAACCTGAGTCATCCCTTTGTTTCTTAGTGGAGGGTCCGTCCTGGTCACATATTACGCATGAGACACATCTCCCATGTCAGGCACATGTCCATTGGCTTTCCTTATCGATCTGGATGATCTCATGCATCCACGACTTGAGTGGCGGCGCCAGAGACAATTCACTGTCCTGATATCTGAACTTTAATCCCTGGTCTAAGGCATTCTCTTATTGCAGGTTCTGACAGAAAGGCAGACACAGGCAACAGGAAGAGAAGAGGAAGAAGTATTTTATTTTATTTAGTTGTTCATCTTGATTATTCCTCCTCATCCTGGGTTGCAAACCTGGGTCCTTGGGTTATATGTGGACTGTGTCTGACAAACTAAACTGTTAAACCACCATAATGGGCCATCGTTTTATTACTTTTAATCCTAATGGATCTGAATCCAGGAGTGTGTTAGTAAATCTGCCAATTCATTTTTGCTTTTTTAAAGCTGAGTGTGTAGTTGAGAAGAATATAATTAGCGGTTTAAATTAGTGAAGGCGGGACGTGCCTGTGTAGCTCAGGGGGGACTAAGATACCGGGGTTTGAACCACATAAAGCCCAAGGACCCAGCTTTGAGCCCCAGGGCCATGGTGGAAAAAAAAGTAGTGCTGGGTTTTTTTTAAGTTTTAATTGTCAGTTGCTCTTTTTTTTTTTTCTTCCAAATAAGGAAAGGTAGGTAAGCCAGAATGAAGGTGAGTAAGTAGGCTGAGTAGTCAGGCAGGCAGAAAGAGGAAGAAGCATTTATTTTTATTTAGTTGTTCATCTTGGTTGTTACCCCAACCCCGGGTCATAAACCGGGTCCTTGGGATGTGTGTGAACAGTGGACTGTGCTGACGAGGCTGAGGATTTAACTACTAAGCAACTTTTTATTGGTGGCTTTTTAATTAGTGACATCTCGTACTAGTTGCTCATTACCATGCATCACCACTAGTCAACTGGATGGTTCTTATGGTTCCCTTTGTCTCTTAGAATAGACCTTAGTTTTTACATCTTTAAAATAATTATCATTAGACTTTCATCTCGAAAATGTAAGTATTTTAAGAAAAAGTGAAGGCAAGAATGAAGGCAAGTGGACAGGCAGGCAGAGAGAGGAGCAGGAAAGATTTTTATTTTTATTTTTATTTGTTCACGCTGATTGTTCCCTTCCTCACCTGGGACTCGAACCCAGAGGTATGTGAAGAGCACTCCTTCAGAGACGATGGACTGAACCATGCTGCTCTACAAGGGCGTGCCTAAAATTTAAGTTTTAAGTCGTTTTCTCTCATTAAAATTAATGTTGATTTTAATCAAGCATATTTAAAGAAATTGGAATTTCATATTTGAATTGCTTAAAATGTGCAATTGTTTAATCTGAATTTCAAGTTGTTTCCATTGTTTTTAATCATCTTTTCCTCTTTTTTAGGAATTGCTTCATGTTTGGCTGTTTTCTCAGCACTGATGAAATAGCATTTTCTGACCCAACACCAGATGGCAAGTTATTTGCAACCAAGTACTGCAACACCCCTAATTTCCTTGTGTACAACTTTAATAGTTAAAACTAATAGCAGTATTAAATAGTTACTGTGCAGATGAGTTCAGATAGCCCTTATATAATATAAACTATTTAACAAATATCAAAATAAAATTGCTGAAACAGAAGCACATACACCTATACCTGTCTCCATTTTACTCCTTTTAATTCAAAAAGCAAGGATAAATTTGTTGAAAATTATCTGGGTGGGGGGGTCAAAGAAAGGAAAATTTAAATAATGTATTCTGACTAGCACCCTAAAACCTTCATTATGAAGCCTTGTAGCTATCACTGAAAAATTACTTAACCTCCTACCTAAGAGCATTGACAAAAGTAGGTGGTTTTCCAGAGATGTGATCACTTAGGTTTTAAAAAGCACCTATCAGTATTGTCTCGTGCCCAAATACATAGAAGAACGTTTAAACCAAGGCAAAGAATTTTCATGTCCAATATTTTTTCCCAATACCCAATTTTTAAAAAGAGTTCTCTGGTTCTACACACAAAATTCTCACTGTATAGGTAATTGACTGTAGCATTTCAGTTTGAATATATATAAAGTGTTTTGAACTCCTAATTGGTAACAGGAAAAAATGGTGTAAGTATGGATTTCCATATCCTTCTATGTTGAATAGAATTCTATAACTGTTTTTAATCTTTTAAAAGATCATATCAAAGGTATACCTGTCATCAGATTTAATTAAAATTAGCTTAGTATTTGCACTATCCTCACTTCATTAATTATTGATCTCAGAATATGATAATTGTGCTACTAAAGTGAATTTTGATGTTATTCACATAATGGATGATTATATTTTAATTGTTTTCTGTGTTTGAAATATATCTTCTGAGACTTCTGGCAAAAGTGCCAACAAAATGTATAATAACAGTACCAAAGTTAGTAAATAAATACATTTAGTTGGTAGACCATTATGACATATAATGTAAATATACCTATATCTGAACACATTCTGGTATAATTTTTAGACACTTATTTTGAAAGAAAAACAAAAAATTATTCAGATTGCTTTGATTGTAAACAATCATTTCACTGCTATCTGGCAATAAGACTTTAGAAAATTAGTTTTCCATGTTGTGTTTCTATGTAGAATTGCTCATCTGCATCATTTTATGTGCTTGTAAGTTAACATGGTTCCAAAATTTAAAAGCCTAGGTTCCAAAAACATGTGAAAGTGTTAAAATGTGTGGAATTATGCAAACATTTTAATGTAACTTTCTCCTCTGCTGTTTGTTTTTTAAGGAAAGGTGCAGGCAGGAATAAAGGTGAGTAGGCTACAGGCAAAAAGAGAGAGGAGGAAGGAACATTTATTTATTTTTAGTTGTTCCTCTTGTTTGATCCCCACTTGCCCCAAATCTCAAATGTGCGTCCTTGGAATCTATGTGGACTCCATCCAGTGGCCTTATCTACTAGGCCACCAGGATGCACTCCACTTCTGTTTTTGAAAAATTGTTTTAAATATTTTATTTAAAGATTGTATTAACATTATTTTATTTGCTTAATGCTTTCGTGATGAATTAAAATTCTTTTCGGTACTCTGTTGATTTTCTTATATAATTTAATGCTCTGGTTTAAAAAAATTATTTTTGTGGTTATAAAATTAATAAATGCTCTTTGTAAAAATCAATAATTGAAAACATATCCACACAAAAACCCACATGTAGCAAGCAGCTTTATCCAAAATTACCAAAACTTGGAGTAATCAAGAAGTCCTTCAGTAGAGAAATGAATAAACTGGTACATCCAGACAATGGAATATTATTGTCGAAAAGAAATCAAGCCAAAATAAGCAAGGAGGAACCATAAATGTAAATTACTAAGTGAAACAAGTCCGTATGAGAAGGCTGTGTGCTATTTGATTCCAACTATATGACATTCTGGAAAAGGCAAAGCTGGAAATAGTGAAAAGAAATAGTTGCCAAGGATTAGGGAGGAAGGAGGAATGAGTAGGCAGAACACAGAAATTTTAGAGCAGTGAAAATAAAATGCTTTGTAAGATACTATAATGGTGGATACATATTATAAATTTGTCCAAACCCATAGAATGAACACCAAGAGTGAACCCTAATTTTTCAGAATAAGTTTATCACAATTTTGTGGGAACCCAAAACTGCTCTATGAAAATTAAGTCTAACAGAAAACCTGAGACAGCCAAAGAGACATGATGGAATAAATAGTAATAAAAATTGTATGGAACCACAAAAACCTCAAATAACTAAAGCAATTATAAGAAGAAAAAATGGAGGTATTATACTCCTTGACTTCAAAAAACACTACAAACCAATAATAAAGTAATACGGTACTTAAATAAAAACAATGCCCAGAGTAGTGGAACAGAGCTGAGAGCTCTGAAATAACCACGTAGTACATGTGGTCAGTTTATGACAAAGGTGACATGAGAATTCAATGGAGAAAAGAATTTTCAACAGTGTTGGGAAAACTGGAAAAATGTAAAAGAATGAAACTGGAGCAATGCCTAACACCATGCATAAAAATTCAAAATGGGTTAGAGACCTGAACATATAGAGATGAAAACAGACTTTTTCTTGGAGATGTCTGTGGACTCCAACAAGGAAGTGAAAGGAAATAGAAATGGAATTATATTGATTTTGTACAGAGAAATACCACCAGGACAAACAACTGAATGGGTGGGAGATATTTTTGTTCATTGTACATGTGACAAGGGGTTGACATACAAGATGTATAATGAACTCATACAACTCAGCAAAACAAGCAACCTTAAAATGGGCAACTGGGCATGCCCTGGTGGCTCAGGCAGACACTAAGCTGGCAACTGGGATGTGAATTATGTAAAGCTCAAGGACATGGGTTTTAATCAGAAATAAAGTGTTTGCTCCCTTCCTTAAAAATGCTTTTTCTGGCACAACTTGATGGAGCAACAGTTAGGTCAATTGCCTCCAAGGGAACAAGACACATACTGGGGTGAAGAAACAACCAGTGTGAACAACTGAAAAATAAAGATGCTTTCTCCTGCTTGCTTGCTTTCTCACCTTCATTCCTGCCTGAACCTTTCATTTAAAAAAAACCTCTTCCTCTCTCATAACGAAACAAAACAAATGGGCAGAGAATCTTGGCCAACAGACATGAAATTGTTCTTCATAAATTTACTATTAGAGAAATGTAAATTAAAACCACTTAACTGGTCAGAATGACCTCTTGAAAAGATAAGAAGTTGCTGGTGAGGCTATGCTGAGAAAGGAACTCTTAATCCTACATCAAGGTGCTGGCAGATCCGGTACTGGTAAGAGGCCTCCTTGGTGTATTGCAGCCACCTCGCAGTGTCCTCACGTGGACAAGAAATAGAATCTCTTAAAATGTCAATAATGAGGCCTTCCCCTTCATGACCTGATCACTCCATGTCCAGATACCATCACCTTGTGGATTGGAGTTCAACATGAGTGTTGGTGGGATACAGACTTAGTCTATACCATCTATAAAATATGAGTCCTTCTCTGTGACTTATGTGGCTGAAGAACAGGTTATGAAAGCTGTGGGCCCAAGTTCAAGATCTGCAGCTGGTGCGGGGGGGGGGTGTTGGGGGGAGGGTGCAAAATGTTTACTGTAGTTTCTATGGACTCTCGTATTAAGGAAATTTCCTCTATTAAACTCCTGAAGAGACACTGGACTTTATCAGAAGATTTCCCTCCATCATCTGTGATACTATTTTTCTTTGTTGTGTTAATATGGTCATTACATTGTTCTTTGTATATTAAGTCAACCTAACTTTCCTGTAATAAACCCCTCGGTAGCTTTGGTCTTTTTTATTTTCAATTCTGAGCCTGTGGTTTGTTTATTTGGTTTACATGTCACATTAATTTCAGATGTATACAGAATGATTTGGCATTTATACATGCTGGGAAATTATCACTACAAAAAGTACTATCACACAGTTAAGTTTTGCTTGTAATCTTTTCAGATTTTTTTTAGCAACTTGCACATATGCAGTACATTTTAACTGTAGTCACTAATCTATACATTTTATCTCCATGACTTAATTTATAACTGGAAGTTTGTACCTTCTGACTCCCTTCATCCATTTTGCCTACCCCCTACCACTTGCCTCTGGCAACCACCAATCTGTTCCCTGTATGAACTCTTTTTTTTTTTTTTTTTTTTTTTTAGTAACCTACATATAAGTGAAACCATATGGTATTTTTCTTCCTCTGACTTATTTGACTTAGCTTAATCCCCTCAAAGTACGTCTGTTGCCACAGAATTTTGTTCTTTTTTTATGGTTGAATGTTACATCCTATATGTATGCCACATTTTCTTTATCCATTTATCCATCGACGGGCATTTATATTGTTTCCATATCTTGGCTATTTTACATCATAATTCTGCAGTGACCATGGGGCTGCATATCATTTTGAGTTAATGGTTTCATATTCTTTGGCTAACTGTCCTGAAGTGGAAATTGCTAGATGATATAGTAGTTCTACTTTATTTTTTAAGTAACCTCCATACTGCTTTCCATAATGACTATACCAATTTACATTTCTACCGAGTGTACCCTTTCCTCCATTTATCCCTAACATTTGTTATTTCCTGTCTTTTATTTAAAAAACATTTTTAAGGAAAGGTACAGGCAGTAATGTAGGTGAGTAGGCAGGTGGGTAAGAAGAGGAGGAAAAGCACTTTCTCTTATTCAGTTGTTTGTTCATTTTTGTTTCCCCGGCCCCAGGTCTTGGGATGTATGTGGACTATACCTGGTCCAAACCAGTAGGCCACCATGGCACACCTATAATCTAAAATTTTATTTTTGTTTTATTCGGTTCATTTGTTTGGTTTCTGCATATACAACATGAATAAAATAATTTGTCTTTCTCTGACTTAGTTCACTAAGTCCATCCATGGTGTTGCAAATGGCAGAATTTCATTTTTTTTTGAATCCTTGAGTAGTATTCCATTGTGTATATGTGCCATATGTTCTTTATCCATTTACCAAAGGGCACTTAAGTTGTTTCCAACTTGGTTGTTGTAAATAATGATGCAATGAACATGGGATTATAATAGCTCTTCAAATGAAGTGTTTTTGTATTTTAGGGGAGAGAAGGTTACTTTTGTCTTTTTAATAATACCTATTCTAACAGGTGTAAGGTGATGTCATTGTGATTTTGATTTTATTTCCGTGATGACTGGTGGTGTTGATCATCTTTTCATGTAGTCATGTAGTGCATGCTGATGTTTTGGTCAACAACAGACCACATATACAGTGATGATCTCAAAATATCTCATGCCTAGTGATGTCATAGTATAGTGTCTCATACATCTTATGTTTGCTATGTCTCTTGATAGCATCATTTTGTCTGTGCTTGATTTAATCTTGTGTTCTTGTGTTCATCATGGCCCTTAAACGTACAAAATTCACTACTAATGTTGTCAGTAAAGAAACCGTATAGAGTCATTGACCTGAAAATGAAATTAAAAGTGATTAAGATGAAAATAGAACATCAGTGATGACAGCTGTCAGGCATGTCCCATTCCACCATAGCTACAATATTGAAGAACAAGAACAAAGGGACTAACGGATCTGTTTCATTGAAAGCAACACTAACAAAAATTTGAGAAGGGCCTATATGAGATATGGAGAAACTTCTAATGACTTACTTGACTTGAAGACCAGAAACAAGCATTTCCCTCTCAGCACATGACAATCATGACTGAGGCAAAAGTGTGTCTGCAATGTTGAAAGAAAAGATTGAACCTCCAATTATGTGAATTTAAGAATTATCATTAACATAATCTGAAAATGAGTGCTGAATCTGAGGGCTGAAGTAAAAGCAGCGGAAAAAATGGAAACTAGGTAAGCTAATTGCACTGAAAAATGAACTTGCCAGCACAAATCTTCAATATGGATAAAGCCTCCCTGTTCTGGAAACGGGGGCCTGAAAATACTTTCACCCATAAGGAACCCAGTCAGTGTCAGGTTTCAAAGCTTTTAAGGACAGGACAACAGTTCTGCTTGGGGGCAGTGTCGAAGACTATAAATTAAAAGGCTTTGTGATCTGGGACGGTGAACCCCCAAGCTGTCAAGCATATCAGCAAACACACTGTCAATGTGCTACAAGAGCACTTACGAATCCTGAATGACCCAGCTCCTCTGCTCCGATGCCCCCTTGAAGTGCTATGCTGGCAAAGTGGTGTGCTATTTGGCGAATTCCACACCTTTGAATATTTTGCTTATTGATCAACAGATCGAGGAACAGCTTTTAGGGACTTTTGTTTAGGCTATTGCTGCAACTGAAGTAGACACTGAGAGGACACTGATAGAATTCTGAAAGAACAGCAGCGTCTATGACTGCTCAAGACCCTGGCTTGGTCTTTGGGTGATATCCCCAATGTATGAGTGGTATCTGGAAGAAGACACTTAAGAGGTTTGTCCATGACTTTAAGGGATTTGCCAAGGATGAGGAAGTTGCAAAAATCAACAAGGCTGTGGCTGAGATGGCAAGCAAATTTAACCGGGTGTGAATGACGATGCGATTGAATTGCCCCTGGAAGGGATTCCTGAGAAATTCACCAGTAAATTAGAGCAGGAACATATAACTGAAGATGAGACAAGAGAATAGGAAACTTGAGAAGAAAAGGAAAGAACCAAAAAAACACAAAAACCCGAAAAACAAAAAATGTGAACAACTAAACAAAGTGTTTCTTCCACCTCTCTCTTCCTGCCTGCCTGTCTACTTGCCTTTGTTCCTGTCTGCACCTTTCCTTTAAAAAAAATAAAATAAAAAGTTTCAAATTAGAAGAGTTTATAGAACAAAGTGTTTAAGAAAGAAAAGTTTGTATACCTAGACAATATTTGTGTTTTATTATGAAAGAATCAATTTTAAAAGTTCAGTTTATAGAGTAAAAACGTTACAGTAAGCTAAGGTTCATTTATTATTGAAGAAAAAAGACTTTTTATAAATTTAGTGTGAGCAAGTGACAGATTTATTCACTCTCCAAGGGAGAAGGGGGCTAGACTAAGGCGAACTGGCATTGCTTGGGTAGGGATCTGAGTTTACATAGAGCTGGGGAAGGGAGGCAGCTGGTGGAGGGAGGCAGCTGGGTGGAACGCAGGAGGCTTCTGGGCTTCCCATGCGGATGGGGTACACGGTGCTCTCCTGTTGCAGGGTTCGAAAGTCCAGAATCCTGGGAGACGGTGCCCTTCCAGTCTCTCTCACCGCTTCCACTGTTGAGAGGCTTTCCAGTCGGCCTGGAGATTCTTGCATCCTCTGGAAAACACAGCTTTCCAACTTTTCAGCTTTCATGTTTGTATCCTCTTTCCCAGGCATTTTGGAGTCTCACATCCGGGATGTGGGTTCCAGCGGGCTGGGGCTGTTGCTGCCGATACCTTGTTTTTGGCATGGTGACTTTTTTTTTTTTAATTCATTTTTTTTATTGTAATTACTCTACATGTTAAAATAATTTCCTATGTATGTATAGGTTCCCCATTTTTTAGATATATTTCAACACGCCATGGCCTTCACCAAGTGTTCTTCCCCGTTGGCAGTGGGCTCCAGGCATGATGATTTTTCATGGACCTAAGGCTCCAGATTGGGTAGAATTGTTTCTTGTTCAGTCTCTCTTGCATTATTGCAACCAGCATTCCCTAGGTTCTTCTTTCCGTCTGGCTAAAAGTTTGAGGCCCACAAGCAGAAACAACTAAAGAAATGTAATCATTGGCTCAAAATGCCTCTTCAACCCTTTGCCACAGGAGACTAGGTTATAAGTTTTTGGCAAAGGAAGGGAAGGGGAGGGGGGGTGGGCGGAGTTTAGGTCTCAGTTGGCTGCAGAATTCTGGGACTAGGGGCTGCGGTGTTTTAGGACCAGAGCATGATGCCTACTCTTAGTTCTAATTTGGTCCTGATCAGAGCTGTCATGGTGCCAAGGTGTGGGGATTTAATGTGTCCTTTTGACCTTTGCCTCCATTTTTGTCTGGCTAGTTCCCATAGTTCTTCACCAGCACATTTTGGAGCCACTATGATTTTCTAATCTAAGTTTGCAAATTTCACCAGTTGTGCAGCTTTGGTGATTCCCAAAAGTGAGCACAACTGAGCCATATGTTAGCTTTAGTTTAACCATTTTGAGGAAACACCCAAGCACCAGGTGACACTAGAAGCTTAGTTCATGTTAAGAACCCTATACAGATGTACCATTTATCTTTTATACCCTATTTTTGCTGTAACTTCTGTATGTCTAGATATGCTTAGATTCACAAATACAATTATGTTACAATTGTCTACAGTATTCAGTACATGCTGAGAGGTTTGTAGCCTAGGAGCAACAGATTACCACATAGACTGGATGTATTGCAAGTGGAAGCAGAAAGAATTTACAGAGACACCTGGTACAGCATGTGACAAGTTTATTAGAAGAAGTGCAGAGCCAAAGCTCTCTGTGGGCAGGAAGGAGTTGCAAGATTGTATAAACTGAGGGACAGTCTATATACCTGGAGAAGGAATATTTCATTTGGTGGGAGTTGCTAGGGAGTGGTTAGGGGTTGCTAAGGAAATGATTTTTTCTGCCTGGGGCCTAGGGTGTTGCTGGCCCACCTGGGTGGTGATGATTTATTTTTAGCTTTCTGTGGGTTAACCTGCTGACCTCTGCAATCTTACTCCCTTATTATGGAGGTCCCCTGTTTCCCTATGCTGTCCCTCATCAGATGTGTGGTAAACTATACTGTCAAGGTTTGTATAAGTGCACTCTATGACATTTGTACAATGACACACTTGCCTTAGTAAAGAGATGCATGACTGTAGCTATTGGCCATTTTCTTTATATATCTTGGCTATTAACCCCTTATCAGATGTGAGTTGTAAATCTCTTTTACCATTTGATAGTCTGCCCTCTTTCACTTTATCAGTAATTTCCTGTCCTGTCCAGAAGCTTTTGCTGATGTAGTCTTACTTACTTTTGCCCTTGTTCCCTTTACTTTTTGTTTTTCTTTTTTTTTTTTCTTTTTTTCTCTTTTTAAGGTTCAGACAGGAACGAAAGAGTGCAGGGGCAGGCACGCCAGGAGAGAGGAGGAAGAAGCATTTGATTTATTTTAGTTGTTCATCTTGGTTGTTCCTACCCATCCTGGGATGCAAACCTAGGACCCGTATGCACATGGAGTGTGCCTAACCCCTATTCCACCAGGGCGACCTGCTCCCTTTACTTTCAATTTCAGATTTAAAAAACAAGAACATCAAGATTAATGACTGGGAGCTTACTGCCTATTGTCTTCTTGGAGTTTTATGGTTTTAGGTTTTACCTTCGAGTCTTTGATCTGCCTTGAGTTAATTTTTGTGTGTTGTGTCAGATAGTGGTCCAGTTTCCCAGCACCATTTGTTGAGTCAGCTCTGTAGGTCTCCGGAGAGGATTAAAGGATTACAGTGTAAACATGCCTTAAAGTGTGTTTAAATACTCCACACCTCACTCCCACCCCACCCGCAAGTTTTGAAGATATCCTAATAGATCTCTTTCACAGAAGGGGATCAGAGTTAAGAACAATTTCTCTCTTAGTTATAGTCCTGCTGGACCTTTGAGGCGTGATTCCCTTTGGTCCCCAGAGCCAGATGACCTAGGGGTGTCCTTTGGGCATAGAAAAAGTTGACATCTGTGAATCATCATTAAATGGAGCATTGTAATGCAATACAGAGAACTGGGTCAAGAAAAAGACCTTTGAATTGGGTCAAAGCAATCATTTCAAGAAATTACCAAGCAATTGTTTTATAAATTGTCTAAAAAATAAGCATAGATTATGGATTTTAGTCAGGATAGGATCAGTTCCTTTCCGTTCTAGGTAATCAGTAATCAATTATGCATGGTCAAGGATGTTTATTTAAGCTTATTAATGTAATCAGCTCTTTTCTTGAACTACTTCATTTTGCTTCCTTAAAAAACACACACACAAAAACCTTTCTCTCCTCTAACACAGCTAGGATTTTCTGCTTAAATCTGTGCACACTGAATTGCAGTTCTTTATTCCAAACAATAGCCTCCTAAATTTTGAGATGGACAGGACACTACAAATATTGGGGAACAAGAGGAAGGTTTAAGCTTTTTTTCTGGGAGACACTGCTGAGCTGGAAAAGGCAGAGAGACAACTATGGTGCCTGCCAGCCTCTGTCCCTGAATCATCCCAACTGGCCTTTAGAGGTGTTAAGTTAGATTCCTGACCCTCAGGTCAACATTTTAAGAACTGCTCACAGAAAATCTGGGTGCTTTTCTGTTGGCAGCTTCTGTGCTGAGCCCTAGGGCTAGTGAATTCAAGCAGGTTACCCCTACCCCCACCCCCCACCCCCGTTTTTTTTTAAGGAAAGGTACAGGCAGGAAGAGTGAGGAGAAAATAATTTTATTTTTATTTAGTTGTTCATATTCGCAGGTGGCTGATCTGTTATTCCACCAGGGCACACTGTGGGTGCCCTTTAAGAGCCATTTCTCCGTTTGTCAGTCTTGTGGGTCTTGTATTTTAAAGCAAGATGTGTTTGGCGCTTGTCTCCCAGGTGCAGGTCTTAAAGTTGGGGTGCCTGTCCTTTTGAGTCTCGAGTTGAGTTCCATGCCAATAGTGGGTCTCCATGCTGGGAGTGGGGTTTATGGCCTGTCTTAGCCTCTCCTACCTGCCTTGATGTGTAGGCAATGCTCATTTTTCAATTGTTCCATATGTACATTCAGTGTGTTCAGGGAGGAAGGGAGTTCAGGATCTTCCTACCTTGCCATCTTGAACCAGAACCCCAACCTAGTTTTGATATGTTTTTCTTTTTTTATGTTACTGGCTTTGGTTTCCTTTTTTTTTTTTTTAATTTAGGATTTTTCACTGGTGTTCATGAGATTGGGTATCTGCACTGATATATATCTTTTTATTCATGACATACACTATTTCTAGAGTCTTGCTAGGGGCTTTATCAATTTTATTCATATTTTTAAAGACCCAACTTTTAATATTGATCCTATTTTATTCTATATATTATTGATTTGTTTTCTATGGTAATTAAAAAAAATTGTGCTGTTTTCTTCTGTTGGCTTATTTTTCCCTAAATTTTTACTTAGCTGACTTTTCAGCCTTTTCTAATATAGCATTTAAGGTTATGACTTTATAAGCACAAGTGTAGCTGCAGCCCATGTTTTTATATATTTTCATTAGCTTAAAATTTTTTCTAATTTTATTTGATCAACAAAATGCATAAGATTAAGTAGTTACCAAGAAGCATGAAAGAAAAACCCCCAGCATTTATTTAAGTGGCTGATTATCTCCATTCTATATAGAAGTGAAAACAGGCTCCAGGAGGCCTTACAAATAGAAAAAGGAGGTTTTCTTCTGGAAAGTGAGAAAACTACTTGGGGAAAGTTTGTTTTGATTTGTTAGTTAAAATTAATTCAGCAAAAAAGATTAATCTTGCTGTATAATTAATCCAGTCATATCAGCCTTCGGAAAATGACACAAATGGACAAAAAAAGTTAACATGTGACACACAGAGTATAGTCTAGAGTAAATGTTGACTGTCTTGCAGCTGGTAGCATTGAAGACAAGGCCCCATCCATATTCAAGGGATGAGCATGCTGGGATCATTCTGCAGTGTCTGCCACAGACAAGTGCTGCGGATGTACGGGCTCAGTCTACGGGCACCGGTTGAGTCTATTTACATGTGCCAACTAAGAGACTGGAAGTAAACTTGTCAGGAAAAAAGTACTGGTTTATGTATTAAAAATAAAGTTCCAATTCATGAGAACGAGAAACTGCTGTCAGTTTAGCAGACCTAGTACAAGTCAGAATGAGGACATTGAATGTCAAGATGCAAAATTGTACATAAATATTTTCTTAGGTTCAGTTTGATTTAAACATATTTTTTTTTTAAGGTAAAGTTGGAAGGACTGTAGAAACATCTTTAATTTTTCAAACCCTGGCCCTGAGTGATGAACCTGGGTCCTGGGGCTTTACATGGTCCACATGCCAACCTCTGCCACCTGAAACACAAGGGCACGCCCTCAGTTTGCTTTCTGTTCACTTTAATAATACTTGATAGAAGATATTTAACTCTTGCTTAGAACAGTTAAAGGAGGGTTCTTTAGGGAGGGTTCTTTAGGAGTCTGCCAGTGAACTCCAGAACTGTTTAAAGCTCAGACCTTAATTTTTAAAATTCTGTCTAGAGTCAAATCTGGGCATATGCCCTATACTCACAAGCACAATTCTGGAAATTCTCAGAGGGCTGTGGCTATAGATAGAAAACTACTAATCCAAATTACCCTCATGTTACAGATTAACAATATAAGGCCAAGAAAGAGATCGACTCACATTCACTCAGGAAGCTTAATGACGACACTCAAATCAGAGTATAAACAAGATACGGCCAAACACCCTCTGGTAAACAGTGTTCTTTATTCTACATTTCCTATTACACCTTCATTATTTTTCATACCAGAACTGTGAATGCTTAGAATATAGGTTAGTAAAGAAACAAATTTTAAAGGGTTATCAGTACAGAAAATACATTAATAAATTAAAGTAAAATCCAAAGATCTGGGGGAACTAGAGAAAGGCAAGCTGTAACCAAATGTTTTGAAAAATACAAGATATCCTTTTGAGCCATATTCTCTGAGATTCTAGCAACCGTATTAAAAAGTACAGTAGCCAAGAAAGTTTAATGTTTAAAAGATTAGCAAATGTAGACGAATTATACCACACAAAGTGCTAATTTTATTACATCTATTAAAATAGACTGAGAAAGAGCTTTTAAAAGTAATGTCACTCAATCCACATTGCTAGACACAGAGCATCTTATTGCTAATGTTTTAGGTCTGTATGAATATGAATTAGTTCAAATACCTAAGGAGCTAGTTTCTTAGACTTTATAGAAAAACCACTAGTCTCAAATACTTTCTTGTTGCAACCATACAAGAAATACCTTTATATCTGAAATAGTTGTTTGTTAACAAGGTGCTATTGGTCCTAAAATAGGTCACATCCAAAAAGTTTAATAATTACAGATTATTAGAGTGACTATATAAATGTATTACAGTCAACAGAACAGTTACATACAGCCATGCTGGAAGCTGGTCGTGAATCTGGAGTGATCACAGGCTGTCTACTTCTAAAGCTTCAACAATATGTGCAGCAGAGGGACGATCTTTGGGATCTTCATTCGTGCACACAGAGAAGAGTTCGATTACTTTCTGGTATGACTCATTCAGTTCTTCCATGTTAACAGGTGGTCTGGTTCCCAAGGCTGCATAGTATGCTTCATCATCAAAGTCACTTTCATCGAAAGTTTTATCTGCTCATGAAGGAGTTGGAGATTAAAAAAATTAAAATTAGTTTAAGTCCTGGACAAGCTAGTAACTGCTCAAACTCACCCTCCTGAGTAGGAATTCATCATCACATATGACGGCGCTCCCCTTATACTACCGGCAGGCTCTTCAATTGTCCTGCCGTGGTACAGCCGCAATGGATCTACAGGCTGTCAACCCCTATCGGAATGGCTTTCCAAACCTTTATTCAGGCAAGGGTTGTTTTTAAAGGCAATTTCTTGCTCCTCTGGATCTTCTTACCTTCCTAATTAGCCGCTTAATTAGAAATAGTGTTACCTATATCTCATGTTCCTAAATCAAATATGCTTTTAGAAGCTAATCTTTAATTCAAACAGAAGAAATTGGGTTTTATGTTGAAAATAGAGCCATACCATCATCATCATCATCATCATCTGGAAGATTAATGTGTGGAATAGATAAAGTCATCATTTCCCATAGAGTAAGGCCAAAGGCAAATACATCTGCCTTGTCAGTAATAACACCATTCTCTTCCAAAGCTTCCTTGGGTTTCCAAGGCTCAGTGCCAATGTAACAGGCCCCAGGGTCAGTCACTGAAAAGTAAAATATTGATAAAATGATCATTAAAGTGATTTCTATCAATTATTAAGAAAGGCAAGCAACCCAAAGGAAAATGGGAAAAATTAATGACCAGGGACTTGAGAGGTTAATGAATGTAGCCAGTCAACAGGAAAAACACTCGACTTCATTAATATTTTTGTTCCTATCGATCTGGCCACTGTTTCAAAAGCCGGTCAGCTGTGAAGGGTTTAGAGGAACATCAATCCTCTTAGAAAGTAGTGGGCATCTAAAGATCGTACATATCAAGAATGTAGGCTTGGAGTCATATTGCCTTGTGTGAATTCAAGGACATCTCCAAGTTGCATTATCTTGAGCAAATCACTTAATCTTGTGCCTCAGTTTCTTTTTAACTATCCTGTCATATTGGGAGAAGTCCCATTTCTATGCTCCCATGATTGCTAAATCAGGGAAAAGGGAAAGGCGTGAGCCACATATTGGTTCTTAAAGCTTCTGCCAAGGAACAAAATAGGCTTACTTGTATCTCCATTAAATTTTATAGTCAGTGCACCCTTGTGGCTCAGGTTGCTGAGACACTGGTGTGTGGACCATGTAAAGGATGAGAAACCAAAAGTAAACTACTAAAAAAAGAAAGATGCTTCCTCTTCTCTTCCTTCCTTCCTTAAATGCTTCTTCCTCCTCTCCTTTCCTTCCTTCTCTTTAAGAAAATAAATTTTATAGTCAACTTGTCCAATTTTGAATGAAAACTGGAGTGAATCTGTAGATCAATGAGAAGAAGTAACTTTTTTTTTTTTTTTAAAGAGAAAGGTGCAGGCAGGAATGAAGGTGAGTGAAGATAGGCAGGAAGGAATACAAGGGAGGAAGAAACACTTTATTGTATTTAGTTGTTCATCTTGGTTGCTTCCCACCAGCCCCACATGAACCAGGGACCCTGAGATGCATGTGGCATGTGCCTAACTGCTAGTCCACCAGGGTGCACAGTAACATTTTTTTTTAAAAAGTGAAGATGCAGGCAGGCAGGGAGAGGAGGAAGAAGCACTTTATTTTCATTCAGTTGTTCGTATTGGTTATTCTCCCCAGCCCCAGGACACAAACCCATGTTCTTCAGATGTATGTGAACTTTTCTTGGCTGGAAGTGGTGGACCTAACTGCTACTCCACTAGGGCACACCAAGAATGAACATTTTAACAATATTGGCCTGCTAATCCATAATCATGAGCTCCCTCCCTATTTACTTACATCTTATTTAATTCTCTCAGTGATGTTTTATGATATTCAGTATAGAGATCTTAGACTTTTTTGGTTAGATTTATTTTTAATACTTTGTTTTCGGTACTTGTAAATGGAACTTAAAAAATTTTCATTTTCCAGTTATTTACTGCTAACATATAGAAACATAATAGCTAACTTCACTCATTAATTCTAGTAGTTTTGTATATTCTTTAAGGTTTTTCACCTAAACAATTATTTCAACTATAAATATGAATAATTTCATCTTCTTTTCAATCTTGAATTCTTTTTTGTTCTTACCTTTTTTTTTTTTTTAAAAAAAAAAAAAGGTGCAGGCAGGAATGAAGGTGGACAGCAAACAGGTACAGAGAGGAGGGAGTAGCATTTTATTTAGTTGTTCATCTTGGTTGTTACCTCAGCCCTGGAACGCGAACCCAGGACCTTAGTATGTACATGGACTGCATCCAACCCCTACTCCACCAGGGTGCACCATGTGTTGACTTTTGAATATGAAAATAACTTTTCTCTCCTGAGGTAAACCAAGAAAGACTACTACCTGTTAATCAGATGTACTATCCTTTTGATATACTATTATTCAATTTGCAAATATTTTGTTAAGGATTTATACATCTATGTTATGAGGGATACTGGTCTGTGACTTTCTTTTTTCATGTTGCATTTGTTAGGTTTTGATATTAGTTATACTGACCTCAAAACAGATTGAGCAGTGGTCTCTATTTCTTGGAAAATTTGTATAAACTGTTTTCATTTCTTCCTTGGATATTTGATAGAAGTTAAACATCTGGAACTTGAGTTGTCTTTTGGGAATGTTTAATACATACAGAGATGTCTGGAATTCCCACTTCTTCCTATAACAATTTTATTAAGCTCTATTTTTCAATCACTTTTCATCTAAGCTGTCAAATCTGTTGGCACAGAGCTGTTTGTAAGAGTAATTATGTGCACAGAATCTGTAGTACCCTAGACAGCATTCATTAACCTTTCTTTACCTTATACACATCTGTAGAGGCAAACTTAAATGCTATTCATTAAAGAATATGTTAAAAGCAGGGTTTTTTTTCTTAAATTCCCTGAGAAAAGAATGGTCAATATTTATAATAAAGAGAGAAGAATGAGTTAGGGTGGCCCAAGGGGGAGAAAGCACAAGACTGGTCTTTACTGACACCCTCCTCCCTACTTCCACTTGTCTCTTCAGTTTCCCAAATCTTGTCACTATGATGATACTAAATGAATTTCTTTATAAAATTTTATTGAAATTGTATTTTTCATTCCCAGATCTTTGCCGTTAAAAAAACAAAATACCAATCCAAGTTAGAAATACTTTCCAAAATTATCTTCAGTTAAAATGTAAACAGTTTATATGGTGAGGGAGGGGGCTGGATAGAGATAAGAAAAGAATGGATAACTTTTATTATACTATGTTATAAGTACCTGTTTAAATATTAAAAGTTATATAATACATAATTAAAAAATTTTACTACTTACCAGTCATATTTTCATCTAATGGCAGAGACACTCCTACATCACAGATTTTAATTGTTTCAAAATCACCTTTAATTACAACATTTGAAGATTTTATGTCTCCATGAAGCAGTTTCTTTTCTTGGTGCAGATACTAAAATAGTGAGTAAAAATACAAATTATTAAAAAAATAACCTTTAAGCAAAACAAACAACTTGAGAATTCTTTTCCCAAACTAAAGGCTTGTAACTGTCCATCATTTCAAATTATTTGAAGTGAGAGAAGGAAATATTGTAGGTTATCTCAGTCTGCCAGGCTGCCCCAGAAAAGCTCTAAGATTCTTGCAATCTTCAAATAATTTATAGACCAACCAATTTTTTAAAAAATTTCAAACCGATTTCACATTCTTTTATATTGAAAGATGCTGCTGCAGATTTCAAAATATACTGCAATTTTGAGGCTAAGAATTTTAAGAATTTTAGAATCATCACAATGAGGCTTATTTTCTTCAAATTGTCAAGAAAATATGGAACAACATATGACTTCGGGCTACACATAATTTACAAGAAGAACAGGACGCAGAGATGTAATCTGAGACTATTTTGTTTTACACATTAATCCTTTCTTGGAATTGAACTTTATTTATTATAAAGATCTTTTTCCACAATAAAATGTCTTACAAAACCGTTATTTGCTCATTCAATATTTGAGCACCTACTCTAAGCTAGGCTTGGAAATGATAGACAATTCTTGATTTATAAGGTGGAACACTCACTGTGCTTATTATTTATTTATTTATTTTTTAAGGAAAGTTGCAGACAGGATGAAAGTGAGTACACAGGCAGAGAGGAAGAAAAAGTAGAAGAAACATTTATTTATTTTATTTAGCTGTTCATCTTGGTTGTTCTCCCAGATCCTGGGAGACATAAATCCCTGGGATATAGGTGGACAGTGCTCGGTTGGAGGCAGCAGACCCAACTGCTACTCCCCCAGGGCACCCCTACATTCACATTTAAAAATCATTATTAAGTAATTCAAGTTATTTATTCTATCCATTTAAAATCAGGTTTTCCATACACATATTAAAATATTTATTTAGAAATATTGCTTTTTTCTAGTTTCACAAATAAATTTTATTTGCATTTTTAACATGCAACTTTGATATCTGTCATATGAAATGCTTCAAAAATAGTTTTCTGGAGTCATCATTATTTCTGCTTAAGTTATTTAGGATTAAGAATTTTTACTTTTACACTGCATTAATTATTTGCGTAACATTGACAGCTTTCTTGACTTATAAATTTATATTCATGATGTCCAAAGTTTAACATCTCACAAAGCAGTTAGTTTTTCTGAGGTTTATTTATGTCAACAGGGGGTTAATAAATTTGTGTTGAATTTGTTAATACCTTTAACTAAATCTAACGTGATCTTTATGAGCAAAACTACCTATCTTGCGTTATAGATGTGAAGGCCTCAAATAATAACCTGTTTATCAAAATAAATAGTGAACGAGAGGTTCTATGGACTCTAAGGCAACCCCCTCTTGTGGGAGAAAAAAAAACTCCACCTTGTAATTAGGTATATGAAGTGTTTATTTCTTTCACATTCCACAGTCATTTAAAATATTATAGCAGTTACCTTTAACCCTCTTGCCATGTTCAAAGCAACTTTTAAAATTATAGCTGCTGGAAAAGGATCTCGGCTGTCTTTATTTCGCTCTTCTATTAAGTCATTTAGAGACTTTTCACCTCCATATTCCATCGCAAGGCACAGACTGCCATCACTGGCCTCAGTGAAAGCACGATAACCTGAAAGGAAAGTATGACACTGAAAGGAAAGTATGACACTTTCTTACCAGAGTAAAGAAGAAAACAGTATTAAGTTTTTTACAGAAGCATGATTGAAATACATCTACACTAACACTGACAAATACAATGAAACAGTTGTTTACAAAACTTAAGTGGGTGTGTCCAGGTGAAACAGTGGTTGGGTCAATTGCCTCTGGCAAATGCAGGCCAAATACCCCTGGGTTCAAGTCCTTGGTCCGGGGAGAAAACAACCAGTGTAGAACTTAAAAAAAAAAAAAAAGAAAAAGAAAAAGAAAAAGAAAATGCTTCTTCTTCTTCTCTCTTTCTGCCTGTCTACCTGTCTTCATTCCTGCTTATACCTTTACTTAAAAAATAAATAAATAAAGCTTTAAAGTGTTTGCCAATAGTATCACAAATTAGAATTATTTTTCTTATTTTAAAGGAGAGGTACATGCAGGAAAAGTTGTTCAACTTGATTGTTCTCCCCAGCCCCAAGGACCCTGGGATGCAAAAGGACTACACCGGGTGTACTAAACCACTAGACCACCAGGGCCTGTCAATTTGAATATTTTTTAACACTCTATGCGTCCCTAAATAAAATGTACTAATTGTTACTTTACAAGTTCACATTAATTTGATTCTTGCCAAACTCCATCATCATCGTTTTCATTTTTTACTGGTGAAACTAATGAAGAAATATAAAGTTTCTAGATAAACAGAATAATGCTATACAAGATACTGCTACCAAATAAAACAAACTTACCTACAATGTTTGGGTGATGAAGGCTTTTTAAAATCTTTGCTTCATCAGTTAATCTCTTTAGATACAAACTTTGATAATGATCATTACATCTAGGATTAATCTTTTTCACAGCCCAAGGAGAATGAGACAAATTTCTTGGAGATCTTAAAAAAAAATTAATGTATAAAAAGATAAATAACGGTAATACATTTCAAAAGACTAACAAGAACTTACAAAATTTGAAAAGGACTTGATAGTAATTTGTTTTTAAAAACCAAAATATTTACATTAGTTTTAGAGTAACACCTCTCTGTATTTCTTTTTTTGAATGGGACGTAGATAGCTGATGTGTCCACTGAGTACAAAAGAAATCTGGTAGCTATTGCTGGACATGAGGGGTTAAAACGAGAACTAGAAGGGAAAGGATGGAATGTTATAAATTTTATCTTCAAAATCACTACACTATTTTCTAATTTTTCTATTTGAGCATGTCAAGACTATCAACTACTTAATAAACATTCAACTACGTGTTAACTACCAGGAATGAATTACAGAATGTTATGGTACTAGACACTAACCTCTAAGAAACTTAAGACATGTACTAAAAAAGTTTGATCCATATATATATATATAAAATCATCCAAATAACAGTGTTCTTTAATAAATTTGTATCTCTATATGGACCAGTACATCTTAAAACTTTTACCACATACTAAAAGATATGTATTTAAGGAGATAAACATAAAAATGAGAAAAAATTCTACCTCATGGACATAGCTCTATAATTGCAGGCCCTTTATTGAAAAAAAAGAAAAACATGTACTCAAAAGAACACAGGAGTTCTTAATTCATAAACATCTATCATCTACAAGTTTATCTAAACTATTCTTAAATCTCTAGTTTTAGATAACAGAATTAGAGGATAATCCCTTCTGTGTTATCTTTAATGAAAATACATACTTTTCACGTTTCAAGAGGTTACCCCTAACTCTTGAATGTTTAGAATTCAATGAACATCTTCAAAGTTATTTTAAATCATGTGGATTCCTAGATACCCTCTGAATCACTAAGCAGCTGCCCCTTCGCAAACCCCAGTTTCTGAAGAATGAAAATTTACTTGTGAAGGGGATAAAACACAGGGTCTTTAGCCTAAGGTTAACTGGCAGATAAGAACCTGTGAACCCTACAGTAAAAAAGTACTAATGACCCTACAGAGTATATGCTCAGTGAGTTTTCACATAGAAAAACCTGTGTATCCACATCTAGATCAATATATAGAAATTTCTAATACCCAAAATGACTTGATGCCATTTTTAAGAAAAACTTTCAGATAATTAAAAACTAGACAAAAAAGAAAAACTCAATACAAGTAATGAAATTGGAAAAATCTCCCAGAAAACAGAGCAAAAAGACCAAGAGAAATTGGGGAAACTAGAATAAAAAATCCAAATGGTGGATCAGAGATCCGTCCATTAAGTTTTACATCCAAGTAAGAGAGAAAACAGAAAAACAGGTGAAAATTCCTAAGAGTTTTTAGACACTAAAAAATGAACATTCACAAAACAAATAGTACCTAAACACAAAAAGGGAATATTTAAATGGCAGAAACTGCTTCAGAAATACCCACTTATATATAATTACTATGCTATTCTCCATTTATTAGTTTTTTAATTAAGAAGGCATTTTGTGGAAGCAATGTAAACCTAGATAAAGTAAATGATATGCTGGGTTGGACTAGTCAAAGAGGCTAATTCTAAAACTGCACTAAGGAGTATGTGCTGACTTAGTTTGCCAATTAATAAACATGAACCTAAGTCTAGAGTAGTGATTAAAAAATTATTAAAAGTCTGTTTGTTGGTATCTTTAACATTATCATCTGTTCTATTCAGTTTCCTTTGAACACAATTTTCCTACATTAATTTAACCCTTAATCATGATACTATAAAATGAAAATCACTTGTTAGAAGAAAATATCTTGAAAAGAAAACTCTCCAGATAGAAGAGACAGTCCCCAAAGTCCCCTAGCTTCCTCTCTAAGGATTTCTTATTAAGAATTCAGTGCCATTACCACATAGGAACTCCTCTTTGCTGCCCCTTCTTCCATACAAATCAAGGCAAAAATTTAATGTAAATCACTTCTCCTTTAATAATCCACCAGGAGGAAGCTAGGCAGAGAGTTCTGGCAAAATTATGAAAAGTTCTTGAACTGGAATACAGCAGTTAGGTAGGATCAGGAACATACTCCAAATCTAAATATTGATATTTTCATTTTCCTTTTTGTTTCCAAGTGCAGTGAAACTTGTAAAAAGGTTATTTTTTTCTTCAAAGAAGGTTAATCTGAAATCTTATACTTACCTTTTCATTAGATAGACATTTACTCCAGTACCAAAGCCAAGCTTCTGCATAAATGGAGAGGCAGGAATACTTACATATGGAGTTGAAACTAAGGATAAATATCAGAAAGTAGAAAATAAAATTAGCATTTCAAAGCATCTCTAAAATGCATCCTAATATTCTAAATACACTATTTATTAAGAGTATTAATTGGTGTAACAGTAATTTGATGGTATCCATCCTAATTTTAAATGGATACCCTTTGAACAGGTCTACTTTTGAAGCTCTTGAAAAAAAAAAGGTGCAGACAGGCAGAGAGAGGAAGAAACATTTTATTTTACTTCCATTTAGCTGTTCATTTTGATTGCCCTCCTACATGCACCCTGTCATGCATGACCAGGGTCCTGGGATGTGTGTGGACTGCATCAGCCAGAGGCCATGAACTTAACTGTTGAAACAGCAGGGGATACTTTTTTGTTAAGAGAAAAGAAGTAGGAAGGAATGAAAGCAATAGGTAGGCATGTAGGAAGGAAGAGGGAGGAGAAAGAAGCATTTCTTTATTTAGTTGTTCACCTACGCTGTCCCCCTCCTTCCCCATCTTGAACCTGGGTCTCAGGGTTCCACAGGCACCACACTCCAGCTGCAGACTTAATAAGCGGAGGTCAACAGCCTGTCTTATATGGCTCACATGCTAAGAACAAACTCACAGTCTTCAAAGGAATAATGCAATTCATCATTCAAATATGTAAAATATTTAGCTGCCAATAAAAATTGCCAAGCATGAAAGAAACAAGAAAATATGATCCACAACAAGAAAAAAAATCAACAAACATACCGTAAAATGACAATGACATCAAATTAGCAGAGAAGAACAATTAGATACAAATTAAAGATCCTAATGCAACAGCAAGGAATGAAAAACACAACAGGTAAGAATGATACCACCCTGGTGCACCTCGGTGGTAAGGTCACTAAGGTGACTACGGTTCAGGCCATGTAAAACCTATGGACATGGGTTCAAGACCCAGGGCTAGAGGTTAATTAAAAAAAAAAATAATACCACCTTAGACCTTAGAGCAGAATGAAACTACATTTTAAGATAAAAACTACAAAAAAAAAAAAAAAAAAAAAAAAAAAAAAAAAAAAAAAAAAAAAAAAAAAAAAAAAAAAAAAAAAAAAAAAAAAAAAAAAAAAAAGCACAGGGAAAAAGATCAGAAAAGAAAATATAGAACTCATTAATGAGCTATGGAAATATGGCCTAAAAGCACATTTAAATCTAAACATAGAAAAATTACATTAAGTGTAAATGGTCTAAACAGTCGACATAGAACATTTTGTCATGGTGGAAATGTTCTCTGTGTTTTCCAGTATGGTACCCATTAGCTACAGGTGATTACTAAGCATTTGAAATGTGGCTAATACAAGAGAAGAACTAAATTTGTAATTTAATCGTACTTCATTTGAATCTAAATTTAAATAGCTACATGTAGCCAGTGGCTTAAGAGTTTGATTAAAGACAGAAGATGTCAGAAAGCATACAAACAAGACATAATTACACGCTGTCTATATTAAACTCATTTCAAATATAAAGACCCATATAGGTTAATAGTAAAAGGTTGGAAAATATACCAAACACTAATAAAAATAAAACTGGAGTGGCTCTATTAATATCACAAAAAGTGAACTTCAGAACAGAAAGTATAACACTGGATAAAGAACATTTCATTACAGTAAAGGAGTAAGTTTATCAAAAGAAATAACCATCCTATGTATATGTATATAATAAGAAGTTTCAAAATATATAAAGTAACAACTGATAAAAATGAAAGGAAAAAAAGCCCCACAATTGGAGCTGGAGATACTCTTCTCTTAATAGACGCAGCAAACAGAAAATCAGTAGGGATTCAAAAGAGCTGAAGGAAAGAGCATAAACAAGTCAGTCAGCTTGACCTAACTGACATGTATAAACAAAGCACCCACAACACTAGAAAACAGGATCGATCTCCACAGTGCATGTAACACTCACCAGGCCAGATAAACCCTGTCAGACTGACTGAGAAAGCAAGAAAACATAAAATACTAGTGTCAGAAATGAAAAAGCAGGTGTCACCACAGAGCCTACAGACATTAGAAAGGTAACAAGAGTGTGCTAGACTTTATGCCAATAAAATGGACAATCTAGAGTCCTTGAGAAACTCTAATTGGGGTGCCCTGGTGGCTTAGTTGGTTTAGTCCACAGACATCCCAAGGACCAGGGTTCATGACCTAGGGCCGGGGGTAACAACCAAGATAAACAAACAAAAAGTTTCTCCTTTCTTCCCTGCCTGCCTACTCACCTTCATTCCTGCCTGCACTTTTCCTTTAAAAAAACAAAAACATAAAACACTAACAAAGCTTCCACAAGAAGAAATAGATAACTATTGAACAGTCAGGCTGGTATCTATTATTAACTGTGAAGTCATAGTTCAAATATCTCTACTAAGAAATAAGACACCTTCCCATTTTACTCCATGAATACAGAGTAACCTTGCACCAAACCTAGACATTCTGTAAAAGGCAACAACAATCTAATAGTTCTCATTAACAGAGAAAATAGATCAACCTGAATGAAGTAATAAAATACAACACAACTAAACTGGCTTTACTTCAATAAAAAGCTGATTTAACATTTGAAAATTAATGTAATTTACTATATTAATAGACTAAAAAAAAATTCATCTCAACAGATTCTGAAAAGGCATTTAAAAATCATCACCCATGTATAACCAGGAACAAAAGGAAAACTCCTCAACATCACAAAAGGAATGAGGTTGGAATCAGGCAAGTGTGTCCACTCACACCTCTTCTATGTGAAAACATACTGAGTCAATGCCGAAGCAAAGGAAAACTGCCTATTAATTTGCAGTATTACTATGAACAATATCCTAAGTAACCTATAAAAAAGATAAGTGAGTTTAAACATGGTTGTAAGACACAAGGTCAATATATAGAAATCTATACACTAGAAATGAATATAAAATTTTCTCTTCTGTTATCTTGTAGCAATTTTATAATTTTAGCCATTTTGGTATATGATGTGAGCTAAGGGCCAATTTGCATGTGGCTATCCAATTGTTTTTATTTGTTGAAAAGATTATCCTTTGTCCACTGAATTTCTAGGAAAATATCTTTCCCTCATAAGAGTAATGCACATATGAGGTGAGGTTATTTTAAAATAAGTAGTTCTCTTTTTGGTTCAGCTAAATTGATTCTTCACCAGGGAGAACATCTTAATCTGTTAATGTCAATAAAATTAGTCTACAGAGGACCAAATCCTGGCCTATAAAATAAGTCTTAAGATCAACATTATAAAGAGAATTTATACTAAAAATAGTATATGAAGATAATAATAAAAGGCTCAACTACAGTAATACTAAGACATTTCTAATAGCAATAACAATGAAGGAAAGTTTTCCATCTGCTGTCTTACCAGATTTCTTTTTTTCAGGTAATTTGCTTGGTGTCTTGAAATTATTGATTTCTTCCATTTTAATTATCACACTTGACCCTATGATGAAATTAATTGAAAGTTACACTACAGTTATAAAGAAAACAACTCTCATTCATGAAAAGTAAATTCTTATAATATGATCACTCATTTTAACGTGTAAACATAAAATCTGAGAACTATAAAAGACCATAACAAATAATTTTACACACCATGAGAAAACGTTAACTGAACCCAGAGGTACAACTGCTTACCTAAGATAGTACTATTACTGGCTGGGTTTTTTTGTTGGTTTGAAAAAGAAATCACCTATTACAAATGTAGCTATAATTTTTCTTTCACACTTCTTAGGAATAGTTGTTAAGAGGTTTCTCATAGCCTTTAAATATGCAAGCAGCATTATTAGTAAGAGCCAAAAAGAAAACAGAAACATGTCAGATGATGAATAAACAAAATGTGGTTTATCTACACTACAGACTATTATTCAGTCATAAAAGGAATCGAGGACTTATGAATATGAACAACCTGTGAAAATATTATTCTAAGGGAAAGAAGCCAGACACAAAAGGCGACATAAATGACTTAATTTATACTAACTGTCAAGAACAGGCACACCCATGGGCAGAAAGCAGACCGGGAGTTGCTAAGGATGGAGGAGAGGAGAGGAGAGGAATGACTGCTAGTGGTTATGGGGTTTTTTGGAAAGTGCCGAAATGTTTTAAAATGAGATATTTAACTCTGACTATACCAAAAACCACCACATACTTCAAAAGCTGATTTTTTTTTTTTTGATATATGAATTATATCTCAACTTGTTGGTTCATTTAGTCTATAAAAATCTGGGAGGCAGAAATAACATTTGCTTAAAGTTTTTAGAGAGGCCCAGGCAGGCCCTGGTAGAGCAGCGTTTGGTTCAATTGCCCCTGAAGGAGCGCAGGCCACATACCCCTCCGTTCGAATCCTGGGTCTGCTGGTGGGAAGCAACTATGTCAGCAACTGACTAAATAAGAATAAAGTGCTTCCTAAAAATTTTCAAATCCCCCCAACCCTGTTTCAAGAAAGGAATCATCTCAAAGACTCAAAATGTAGCTGCAATTAGCACTGTCTTCAGGTTTGCCTGCATTTTTCACAAAGCAGATCCCTTTACATGTACTTGCCAAAAACATACTAATTTTATGAAGTGACACATTTGACTAAAAGAAACATGAGCTTTTCAAAGTCAAGATGCAGACGTTTGGGGAAGGAGAAACTTTTAAGAGGGTTGGAAGAACTAATTCTACTTTGGAAGTCATTTCCCCAGTGATCCTGACTCCCCTTCCGGCATCCTTGTCTTCCCTGACAGGAAGCTGAGAAGGAGCACCTCAGAGAGCCTCTAAGACTTCCATCAAGCCACGTGGGCGACTCTTCACTCACGCCGTCAACCCACACCGACCCAACACCGACTAAGCACGGACCACTGGAAATGCAATAGGAAACAAGACCTGAAACAAGGTAAGATAAATACACGATACGCTGAAATAACATCATACATCAGTAAAGCAGGTCAGAGGGTTCAGAAGAAGCTGGAAATTTGAGTAAGGGTGGCCAAGGGAAGTCTCATGGAGGGGTCATTTGATGGAAGTGAGAGTGCTAGCCCATACAACAGTAAGGAGAATGTTCTGGACAGAGAATGCAATTCTCAGCCTGCCCCAAGGCAGAAATATTTTAGGAAAAGCTAAGAGGGTTAGAGCTCAAAAGATGGAAAAGGAAACAAAGTCACAGAGTTTGGGGGTGGAGGGTGACAAATCTAGTAAAGCACTATAGCCAGAAGAACTTCAGTTTTTATTCCAAATTTTAATCACAGTAAAGCTGTCAGCTTTCTTTTTTTAAGGAAAGGTGTAGGCAGGAGTGAAGGTGAGCAGGCAGGCAGACAGGAAGAAGCATTTACTTCATTTAGCTGTTCAACTTGGTTATTCATTGATGCCCTAGGTCCTTGGGATGTAGCCTTGTGCTGGGGACAGCAGACTTAACTGCTACTCCACTGGGGCTAAAAGGTCAGCTTTCACTAAGAAGAGGGAAGCTATTAGAAATGGTAGAGCTCATCTTGTATTTCAAAAGGATCACTCTGGCTTGTGGTTATTAACTGAAGTGCAAAGGCAATATTGCAGCGCCCCAGGAGGTGATCAGAACACTAGCAGTAGAAATGGTGAGAAGCAGTTGAGTTCTGGACATGTTTTGAATCTGCAATCAACAGAATTTCTAAAGTTTGGATTTTTATTAGGAATGACAGACAAGATAGTTCCATGCTTTTCAGATTGAGCAGCTAAAATAGATATATCTTAACTGGGATCAGAAAGTTAACTTTGAATGCCGTATTAGACATCCAAGTAGAAATGTGAAATAGGCAATGAGACATAGGTATGAAACCCCAGCTGAAGATAGAAAATTATGGATATTGCAGATATATGGTATTAAAGAGACTAAGTATTAAGTATTAAGTGCAGATAGAAAAGTGAGAGCTCTGAGGCATCCCAACATGAGAAACAAAGAACAAAAGTAGCCCTGAGGAGGGGCCAGAAAAAAAAAGCCCTGGTTGGCTCCAGGTTAAGCACTGTGCCTGGGGCACAGTCTGCCTAGAGTGGAGTCTGTCACCTGGGACTGAGGGAACAACTAAAATAGACAAATAAATAGTATGTTTCCTCCTCCTTTCTTTTCCTTCCTACCTGCTGCCTACTGCCTTCACTCTTTCCTCTTTAAAAAAAAAAACAACAAAAACCCCTGGCACGTATGGCATTGTGGAAACCTCCTGGCCTTTTCTAAGTCTCACTGTCTTTCCCCACTTGGCAAAAGGAGTTGATACTGAAAGTTACTCTTTTTCAAACTTTCCAGTGATCAAAAACACCTAGGTTTAAACAGAAGCTTTTATCATTTCAATACATTCTGGGGTTAAGTTCTACCTTCCACAAAAACGCTATTTGCATCCAAATATACAAATCCCACCCATACCACAGGCAGCATTTTTCTAGACTGAACAGTTTAGGCTTTTGTCTACTGATAAGATGGCTTTCAGTGGCTAGCTCAAACTGTTTCAGATTTTGTATATCTTACATATAAATTGCTAAATAGCATGCTAATCGAAAGCACACAGTTCTTAAGATTAACAGAATGAAATTAATATCTTCACTGAAGGTATGTTAGAAATGACGTGGAAAAAAATCAAGTATTGTTTAAGAAGCTGAGTTAAAAAGGTAACAGGATTTAGTCAAGAGTTCTGCTGGATCTGACATCAATAACTTTTGGAACCTAAGTCACCCTAGGGCTCAACAAATGCACCCACACTTGGACAAAGCTAAGGCGTAGTCAGGCAGATGAAAAAGGAAAGAATAGACCAAGTAAAAATAATTTTTTTTAAATGTAAAGGAAAGACGCAGGCAGGAATGAAGGCGAATAAGCAGGCAGGAAAGAAGAGAGAAGAGGAAGAAGCATTATTTTATTTTTATTTAGTTCACATGGGTTGTTTTCCCCGGAGGGGATGTACGTGGATTGCGTTTCTTTAGAGGAGGCTGACCTAACCGCTACTCCACCAGAGCGCGCCAAGAGAATTTTTGAAAGAAGAGGCAAAACTGAAATAAAAAGAATGAAAAAGAAACATGATCAAATTACTCTAAGCTCCTTTGTACCTTCAGGAGGATCCCTGGGGGTTGAGGCGCCGAAGGGCGTTGATGGGATGCAGAAGCTCACACGGAGTGGTCGTTGAAATCCTCCTCCACCTGGAACTACAATCGCGCGTGGTCAGACTGTGCCGCCCGAAGCTACACGCGGGGCCTGCCGCCCACCCGGCTCCCCGCGCGGCGGCGGGCCCGCCCTCTACGTGCCTCCGCGGGACGGATGCACTGGGCCGCTCAGCCACCGCGCCGAAAGCCGGGAGCCCCGGCAGGTGGGGACAGGAGGGGCGGCTCCCTGCTCCTGTCTCCACCCGCCGCGCCCCACCGCTCTCCTTCAGCGCTGGCCGTTGTCACAAGCACCCGCCCCAGCGCTGGGCCAGCAAACGCGGGGCGCGCTGCAGCGGAAGCGTCCGTCTCCGGGACGGCAGCCGCCGGGCTCCGATCGGAGAGGGGCCGCTCCCAGGGACCCCCCACCTGCCCGCGACGCAGGTGCGCTCTCCGCGCAGGGGTGCTCCCCATACTCCCCAAGTCTCAGCTCCCTCTGGGCCTGGGACTGTCACCGAGCGGCGCAGCGGCCCCCACGCTCCGCCCCCTGCGTCCCCCGCCCCGGCGCGCGGGCCCGACAGGCGGTGGGTACCGGCGGGTCCAGGAAAGGCCGCCCGGCAAACAGGGGCTGGGGACCCGTCCGCCGCGGCTCCAGCGGCCACCAGCCAAGCGCACTCACCAACCGTCGCGGCGCCTGGGTCCGCCCCGTTTTCAAAAGCGCGCGCCGCGGCGTCCTCGACGAGCTACGGGTGGCGCGAAGGACACAGCACGCCGTGTTCGCGTTCCTGTTCCGTCTGCTGGGCCAGGTGTCCTGTAGTTTTACTACCTGTGCGCGGCGCTTTGAAGACTAAGAAAGAAGAGAAGTGCAGGAAAGGGCAGACTGAGTTTTCTAGCCACCGTTAGGCCTTTGAGGAACAAATCTTGCTTAAAAAATTCTATACGCCTGTATTTCAGGCTAAAATTCTCCCCCAAGTATAGGCGCTGTGCTCAGAAGACAGAATGATTATTAGGCTTTAGTACAGATTTGTTTGGCTTTCAAACACTGCTACGAGAAATGAATTAGCCTAGAGTAACAATCATTTTGGCTGAGAAGAAAAATTGATATTTTGAAATTTTGCTTTTCTAGTTACCAGACAAACGTTTATTCAATATATGTATAGAATACCTGGTATGTGTCAGGTGTGTATCGACTGCCCACTGCGTAGGGTGCAGCAGTCGTCGCTATGAGAGACACCAAGATAATTCAGTCTCAGAACTGCTGCTTAGACATGCTTTGACTAGGAGAGGTGGAGAGTGGTGGGAAAGGGCTCAAAGAAAAGCATACACACACACACACACACCATAATACAAAAGAGACACCGTTGTACAAGTTACTGGATGGCAGACCCCATTTTTCAAATAAGGAAACCATGGCACAAGAGAAGCAATTTGCCTAAAGTCACGAAGCTAGTAAATGGTAGAGCCGCTGGCTCTACCCATGCTGAGTTTAGATTTTTTCTTTAACAGATGTGCTCACAATCTCTTCCACTTCGTGCACCCCTGTGATGAGTGGCTACGGGCAGGCCTTGTAAAACCAAGCACCTAGGATAAGGGGAAATGAATAGATCTTGCACTTCTTCTTAAAAAACAAACAAAAGCTCCGACATACACATACACAAAAACACTCATCCCTCCATCTCTAGAGCCTTTTTATTTGGTCACTCTCTCTTAAGCCTAGAAGACCTCATCACAACTAACTTCCCTCTTCTCAGTTTAATTTTTTTTTCTGGAGGCTTAATATAGATGTCACCATCTCTTTATTTTTTGAAGAGAGAAAGGAAGAAAGGGAGAGGAGGAAGGCAAGAAAGAAGGAAAGTAGAAAGAGAGGGATGAGGGAGGGAGGGAAGAGAGGAACATTTTTCTTTAGTTCATTTTTGGTTTTTCAACCTTATTCCAGATCTTGAACCCTGGTGCTTGGGCTCTATGTGGTCTGTCAGCTGCCTGAGTCACAGGGTACACCCCACCATCTTTTTACAATTCCTGTACTTTTTTATTAAGTCGTACATTGTTACAAATCCTCTGTTTTCTATTCTTACTGGCTAATAAAGAGCTGCCTGAAGCAATTTCTTAATTAATCATTGCCTGTGAAAAGGAGGGTATTGACAGTGTCAGATGAGGCAAAAAATATACATATAAATGAAGGCCTTTGGCTAAAGACTTACATTCATAACCATCCTTTTCCCCATCTCGTAACTATTAAAGTACCTGTATCTGTAGAAGCTTATCTGTAGAAACTTCTCAACTTTACAACCTTAATATCATTGCCTGTGAAATGTAGTCATTAATCTCAAAATCTTGCATACCAGTCAGTTGTTACGGGAAACAGCTTCCATCCTCAATCAGTTGTTTCTTCCAGGGCATAATGACTGGAGTTCTTGGCTTAAGAAGAACTCAGAATTCTGTATTTGCCTCTTGGTTGGTTGGGCCTCCAGGAGTTCAATCCAGGGGGCAGGGATAGTGAGGAAGGGTGCCGCAGGAAAATGAGAAACTCAAGAGAGAGTATAAGAAGATAGGAAAGCTGGGATCAGGGGACCAATGGTCTCTCTTTTCTCTTGGACCAAAGACCCTGACCATCCTGGTCTCCAGTTATTTATTGGGTTCATGCACAGCATTGCTTCAGGCAGCTACATGAGCCAGTTTATAGCTACATTGGATTGCTTATACAGTCTTTGCTCTCTAACAAAATAACTATCTATCTTATTTTGGTGAGCAAAGTCACAGACACACTGTCCCAGTGTTTTCACACAGTGGCCTTTGCCAGGTGCCTTGGATCCGGTGTCCTTGACGGTCCCCCAGCTCCAACCTTGCTCTGTTTTCTGCCCCCAACAGCTCCCCCTTTTTGTTTTGCAGCTGGAGCAGTAACAACAGCGGTTAGCGCAGCCGTCTTCATCTGGGTGGAGGTTCGGGTTTTGTGGCTGATTCTCCAGACTACACAGCACTACCAAAAGCAAGTTTAGCACAAGTGAAATAGCAGTCAGGGCACCAGCTATCGCCTTCAGATGCTGCAGGGGGCTGAGGGCTGCAAGATCATCCGCAACGCCATCCATTAAATCAGTCCTGGTATTCAACTTCAGGTTGTGACTGAAAGTCTCTCATTTGCTGTTGTAGTCTCTGCACTTCCAAAGTGAGGGTCTCCTGTCCCGTAAGATGTTTCTAACCCAGTCCCACGTATGTTGAGTTGCATTATAATTGTGTGGGGTAACACAGAAGTGAGTATAAATCCAGTCACATTTAAGTCTTGTTTGATGTTGCAAACTAGTGAGTGGGTCTTTAACAAGGAAGATGGCTTGTTAGTCTGCCACCTCAGCCACCAGTTGGCTATCAGTGTGTCCCTGAGAATTCCACAGAACACTAGCATTACCGTGCCATCGTTGGACGAAATGCACAGTCCAAACTCCTTGATGCAGGACGGCGCCGGCTACTGCAGCCATGGCGGTGACACTGATAATGCCTATATGGCTGCAATGAGGAGCCCGACGAAGCGTTTAGAACGGTGTGATAATTTTGAGAGCACTTGATGGACAGTATAAAGAGAGGCAGAGTCCTGCCAGCATCGGGACATGCACACTGGAAGCCATTCGCCTGTCCACGCTTTTAAAATATACATGGACTCAGCACTGTCATTAAACTGGACCAATTTGCTGACACAGGTATACAGTCTACATTTGGGGCAGCTAACAGTTGCAGTTTTCTGATTCATTTTTGAAGGTCCTATTAGCAGAACAAAAGGCAATTTTAAACAGGCTTGTGTAAAGTACGTGGCATTTTTTATAAAGCTTAACATGTAGGTGTTGCGGCTTTCCTGGTGCTGTCCAACCCACGTGTTCAGCAGCCCCAGTGCCTCTGACAGCTTCCACAATTCCTCAGGAGCAGGGCCCCAGGGTGTTTGGGGAGCAGGGGGAGAGAATCCCCCAACATGCCATCTGATCGGGGAGCTCTGGTCATCAGTGGAGATACTGTTATGCCCTTTGGTCCACCGAAGGGCACCTGCAGAGGAGTTAGTGCGAGATGACCCCTTAGGGCACCAATCAATGATGATTCCATAGGAATTATTAACAAGTACTCGCCCTTCCTCGCCTACGCAGGATTCCCATTCTACCCAATCAGGGCCATGATTAGCTGCTTTCTGCTGACATGGGGTCAAGGGGGATTGAGACAGATTAGTCTGACCGATGGTATTAAAGGCCCATAAAGAACTGCTGCAGTGGGGAGGAACTATTCCTCTTTGCTGTAATCAACCAATCCTGGGGGGGCTACACTTTATAAGGTGATCTTCATGACCAATACAGATGGGCAGTCCATTAAAGCTGACGGTGTAGTTTATTATCTCTTGTCCCTTTTCTGAGGGCACCAGAGGGCCCTGGAAGTCATATGGACCAGGTTAGTCTCATTAACAAATACCAAAGCAGGTGCATCTTCCCATGTGACTATTCTATTAATGGGGGGATTGGGAACATAGGCCCAATAATTATATTCTGATGCTGAGACCGTAACTACTGTGCTAGCTACCAAAAGCATGACCAGAAAAAAGGATATAGGTGTTTTAGGTGCCTTTATGGTATTCAGGATGCCTTCTGCTTCTTGTGCCAGTTTAAGTTGTCTCCGCGTGGGCGGCACAGTTCGTCTGGTGCGGGGAGTAGTCACTTTGGCTCTTTTTATGCTGGATACCATCATCTCCTCCATGGGCAGATTCACCTCGGCTCTCCCTCTCCTCCGGCTCATGTTGCGGTTTGATTCTGCGAGAAGGAATCCAGGTGTATGGGTGTCCAGCACCCGTGGGAACACAGGTATATCCCTTCCCATACTTTCACCCAACCTTTTTGTCGTTCGCCCTTCTCTTCATCTTTCCACCACACTGGCTGCTCGATTTCTTCCCTGTCTCCAGGGCCTGTGCAGGCCCAATGTGCTTCTGCAGAGGTACAATCTCTGCCTCCCCGTATGTTGAGAAAATTCAGCGTAAGTAAAGCTTTGTGAAGTCATTTCCTAGGAGGGTGATCCTGATCTTCCCCTTTTTGTTTTTATAATTGTTGCTTGATGATTTGATTGGCTCGTTCTACAATTGCTTGGCCTTGGGGGTTGCATGGAATGCCAGTAATCTGCTTGATGGACCATTTGCAGAGGAATTGTCGAAGGCCTTTAGAGTGTAGGCTGGTGCATTGTCTGTTTTACTAGCGTGGGGAATCCCCTTAACAGCAAAACAATGATGTAAATGTTACATGACGTGTTGAACCTGTTCACCTGTCAGTGGGGAAGTCCGTATGAAGCCTGAAGATGTGTCAACACAGACGTGTACATATCCTAAGTGGCCAAAGGTGTTGACGTACGTGATGTCTATTTGCCAAAGTTTGTTGGGCACTAAGCCTCTAGGGTTGACTCCAGCTCCAAAAGGGGGCGCAGTGCTGCACAATTTGCCTTGTTTGCTCTTGGATAGGGAATGCTTTTTTCGAAGCCCTTTAGCATGATAGTGAGTTAGTTGATGCCAGTCAATGGCTTCCTGAGCCACTCCGATCAATAGCTGATCTATGGCAGCATTACTTTGAGTGAGAGATCCCGGCAAGGAGGAATAGGCTTGGTTGTGAGTGATGTAAAACTTTTGTGTTCCAAGCTGCATTCTGTCGTTGTTGGAACAAACTTTCTAATTCAGAGCTGGGTGTGGAGGGAGTGTCATAGTCTCAATTACTTGAGCTACTTTTGTAACATATTGGGAATCAGTAATTGTGTTCACTGGCTCAGAAACTTCAAGAAGTACTTGAATGACAGCAGCAAGTTCAACTTTTGGGGCCGACTGGTATGGGGTTTGCCAGACTTTAACTTCGGCCTCATAAAATCCTGCCCTTCCATTATTACTTCCATCAGTAAAGTACCTTGTCGCTGAGTCAAGTGGGCAGGGGCTGAAGTTTTTAGGCAAAATCCAATTAGTCAGTATGAGGAATTGAAACAGTTTACTCTTGGGGTGCTGATTACTCAAATTGCCGACATAATCAGACACACGGGCTTGCCAGTTAAGGTTATTTTGATCAGCTTCCTGCATTTGCCGTTTTGTCAATGGTACTATAAATGCAGCTGGGTCCACTCCAATTAATGGTCGGAGCCAGCGCCTCCCCCCATGAGCTATTTTCCCTATCTTATCCAAATATGTTTCTAATTTCTTTGTTGCTGTGGGGTAAAAATACCCATTTCACTGTGCTGTTGCCTTGCACCCAAACTCCGGTGGGAGAATGTTGGAAGGGGAAAATTAGTAAAGAAACATTCCCATCAGGATCGATGCAGTCAAGCTGAGCTTCTTGTATTCTTCTTTGGATTTATTCCAGTTCTTCTATGGCTGCAGGAGTTAAAGTCCTTGGGCTGTTAAGGTCTGGATTTCCTCTTAGGACATCAAACAAATGAGTTAGTACATACGTGGGAATGCCTAAGGTAGGTCGAAACCAGTTTATGTCTCTAAGCAGTTTCTGAAAACTGAGTGTTGAGAGTGTCTCTTCTAAATTGAATCTTTTGTGGCAGGACTTGGTTTCTGTCAACTATGGTGCCCAAATAATTATAAGGAGGCTCTTTCCGGACCCTCTTGGGCTGTACAGAAACCTGCTTGCGGGTGTAGCTCCTGCAGATGATGATAAACGCCGTCTACGAGACTGAGACTCTCGGCGGCCAACAGTCTATCGTCCATATGGTGGATGATATATGCAGTGGGGAATTCATCCCTCAGTGGCTGCAGGGCCTGTCTGATGAATTTTTGGGGACTATTAAGCATTCCTTGAGGCAATACCTTCCATTGGTATCGTTGGTAGGTGTCTCAGTTATGCCAGTGGCATGAGACATATGCACAGGAGACCAAGGGTGCCTCCGCCAATCCTATCAGACTGGACTTATACATACGACCCAAGGTGCTTACCATCTATTTCGGCCGAGCATAATTTACACAGGAGACAGAACATAGAATATATGAATCTCACGTGGTTTATTACCTTAGCCTGGTGGTTTCCAGGCTTCAGCAGGCCACCCGGGGATCCGCGCCGACAGACGCACACACTGGAGCGAAGGACGTGCGGCTGCGTCTTGGCTTTTCATTCGGACCCGATTCTGCGGCTCACGATCTGGACTCGCGGTCCAAGGCAGAGCTTCAGGCAGGTGTGATAAGGGTTGTGGAGAGCGACCGTCAGTGAAGGAGCAGAATGAATGACTCTAACAGCTCTCTCTCAGTCCTCTCTTCTTATACTCTTAGATGGGCATCATCTGGTGTCTTCAGCGTGTCTTATCAGGGGGCTCCAGGGGCTGCTATATCTAAGGGTGCAGATGCACTCGGGGTAACACCTACTGGTGTGTTTATCTATGTTTACAAGTTATTTCAGTTTCATATAACATATCAGGGTAAAAGCATAAGTCAAACATAAGTCACTCCATTTCATATTTCTATTCTAATACATTGTATATGTTGTCTATCTTATTACTATAACAGTAGGTTCCTTATGACTGAAAGTAGGAATAGTAAATGCAAATTTTCTCTGTCTTGCTCAGCTAGTGGGATAGTGAAGAAGCAGTCTTCTAGATCTACAATAATAATCTTCCAGTCTCAGGGAATTACAGCAGGAGAGAGCAGTCTTGGTTGGAGAGCTCCAATAGGCTGAGTAACCTCATTAATTTTTCTTTAATTCCATTAACATTCTCCATTTCCCTGATTTTTTCTTTATTACAAACACTGGAGAATTCCAGGAGCTATTAGAAGACTCAATATGTCCTGTAGCGAGCTGCTGCTGTACTAGTTCTTGCAAAGTGTCCACTTTTTGTTCACTAAGGGGCCACTTTTCTACCCAGACAGGTGTAGTTGTTTTCCACGTAAATGGGATGGGGTCGGATGCTTAACTACAGCAGCCCCTACTATAAATTTGGATATCCGAGTCCTTGTCTGCCTTTCTGTCCCGTTGACTCTAAGGCACATGGAGTTCCTTGTCTTTCCTTCCTCAATCCTTTTAGAGGATTGTATCCTTGAGCCGTCATAATTTGTTTAGCCTGAGTGGAAATAGAGGGGATAGTAACGTCCCCACAGATTGACAGCAATGGCTGCAACACAGGGTTGAATAGTTCCTTCTTGAGCCTCTGGCCTCAGGCACCGCAGAATACATTGACTTTGTCTGATTTTTGTCATAGATCCCACTTCAGTCAAAACAACAGGTACCTCTTCCAGAGGCCAGTTAGCCGGCCAGTGCTTTTCACCAATTATAGAAACATCCGCACCAGTGTCAACCAAACCTTTAAATTTCTTTCCATTAATTAAATTTCTTTCCTCACATTCAGGCTGAGGCTTTTCCAAGCATTCTTGTCAAAAAACCTGTCTGCTCCCTGCACCACCAAATTCTCCAAGCCTCTGTTGTGAAACAGTCTCTAATTTATGATATGGGGGGACAAGCAGTTGAGCAATACGCTCCCCTTTCACCAATTAATATGGTTGCTTAGTGCTGAGCAAGACTATCAGTTCCCCTTTGTAGCTGCCATCGAGGACGCCCGTATGAACTGTAATGGCCTTAGAGGCGAGGTTACTGCGGCCCAAAATGAGGCCGACTGTACAGGGAGGCAGAGGCCCATATATTCCAGTTTTCACCATTTTAGGACTCTCAGAAGGAGTCAAAAGAACTGTTTCATTAGTGGGCACATCTACTGCGGCACTTCCCACTGTGGCAGAGAGAGTTGCAGACATTCCTGCTGGTAGGCTGTCTGGACGGGGTGCTGTGCCGATAGGCCAGGTTCCCAGTGTTGTTTTGGCGGGGGACCTGGGCTCGGCCCCCCTGTCTGTTTCCCTGTGGTGACCAGAAGTTGCCCTGCTGATTGAACTTAGAGCGACACTGGGTGGCCCAGTACTTCCCCTTTTGGCATCGGGGACATACTCCAAGTTGGGGAAAGTTGGGTGAGGAATTCTGCAAGTGGCCTCTCTCTCTATTGGCCAGCGGCTTCCCCAGGCTCTGCAGTCTCTTTTCAGATGCCAGACTTTCCTCAGTTGAAACAGTTGCCTTGAATTCTCAGTCTCTGTTTTTTTCTAAACCCTGCAATGGCTTCAGCAAGCATCTGCATTTTATAAGTTTCCCAGCCCATATCGCGGCACGTTTAAGATACTCCTCCAACATTCCCTCTGCCGCCTTCACAGGTCGGAATACTTTTTGACACTCAGAATTAGCATTATCAAAAGCCAGGAGCTACAGCAGCTTGTCTCTTAGACCAGGTTGTGAAAGTCTTTGTGAGATTATCTTTAAGATGAGCAATGAATTCAACATAGAGAAGAGAATAACAGTGCCCATGTATGGCAGCTTCTTCCCCATTCGGAGCCTCACCTATGCCTTTCAAGAGTCTGGTTTGAAGGAAGGAAAAAAGAAGAACATTATTTTTCTCTTTACTGTTATCTCTTTACTGAGCAGACACTTGCTCAGACATCTCCTGTTTGACGTTTACTCCAGAAGCACGCAGCAGAGAGTGAAGCATCTGTGATATAGCCTACTTGCTTTGAGCTATTTTGCCCCATTATTACCCTGATTATCGAATCCCTGAAAGCCAGTTAACTCACTGTGTCCCAGGACTTTTTCCACACTCGTCCTTTCAGGTCTCATGGGTGTTCTTATTCTTTTTCTTCTTTTTACTTTTCTTTTCCCATCAGTCGGATCCTTCTTTTCTCATGTCCTTGTTCAGGTGCCAGTTTCCAGGATTTCGATCCTGGGAGCAGGGATAGTGAGGAAAGGCACCACAGGAGAATGAGAAACTCAACAGAGAATATAAGAAGATAGGAAAGATGGGGTCGGGGAACTAATGGTCTCTCTTCTCTTAGACCAAAGGCCCTGACCATCCCAGTCTCCACTTATTTATTGGGTTTTTACACAGCATTCCTTCAAGCAGCTTACATAAGCAAGTTTTATAGTTATATTGGAGTGCTTATACAGCTTTTGCTCTCTAATAAAATAACTGTTATCTATCCTATTTTGGCGGGCAAACAGTCACAGACACACTGTCCCAGTGTTTTCACATGGCAGCCTTTACCTGATGCTCTGGGTCTGGTGTTCTTGACGTTCCGCCAGCTCCAGCTCCAGCCTTACTCTGTTTTCTGCACCCAACATGGGCCCAAAGGATCTGCATGGTGACCTTTGTATGATACGGATTTTAACTTCTTCCCCATTCGGAGCCTCACCTATGCCTTTCAAGAGTCTGGTTTGAAGGAGGAAAAAAAGAATAACATTGTTTTTCTCTTTACTGTTATTACATTTTAATTCTTTTTGAAGCTGAGGAGAAGGGTAGGAATATTTAGGGGTGAAAAGGAAGAAAATTTCAAACTTCAGATTTTATCTTGTTATATTTGTGAATCCAACCAGTCAACTCAACATTCTTCTAGGGTGCTGGTTAGGCATCTGGAAGCACTAGATCTACTTAAGACCTCTAGTGCCCCTCTTCTGGACCCTGTATTAGTGAGTGGCACCTCCACCTACCTGCAGAGCTTGGGCTAGGAGCTCCCCTTTCCTTCTAAAGCCTTCCATGTCTTCTTCCTCCTGCATCTTAAAATCCCTTTCCTCCCTGTCCCACGTCCCTCTGCATTGGACTGAAAACTTAAGTCCCACTGCTGATAACTGCAATGGCCTCCAGATTTGCCCAGTCACTTCTCTCCTTTTGTTTCTTTGCACTTTGCAATCTGGTTAATTTTTCTGAAATTTTGATTAAATCATTCCGCAGGGCTCCTTCAGGGTTCTTCACTAACTTCAAGGTGAAAACAACTCCTTACCCCTTTCTCATGACCCCGGGTATCTCTAGTGTGGGTGCCTCCTGCTCTGAACTTGGCCTCCAGTTGCATTAACTTCATGGTAGTTTGCAGAGCACTCATGTTATCTCATTTCTCAGCACACGTATGCCTCCTCCCTCTCTGTCGCTTTGATAGATCATTGAACTGAAGAATTTGTTTTGATTTTTCTGTATTTTTGCTATATTTCACAATAAAACAGCTTTAAAAGAAAAGGAAAGGAAGGAGAAGAAAGTGCATGCTGGAAGTGAGTCTGTATGTCCAGTGCCTATATGGTGAACACAGGGAATGGCTGGGAGTTTGATTCTCTCATGTGATGTACTGGCTGCGATATGGAAAGCAGAAGTAACATGGGTTCTCTCTCTCCTTTTTCACCTATTTCCCCTGGCAAACAGAGTATTGGGGCCTGGGGGCTTTAGCAGCTGTATTCTGGTGTCCAGTCACTTGCTCATGGGCATTGAAAGGCACCTGCAATGGTATAGTGGTGTCTGGACCCCTGGATCATAGCTACCATAGATCCCCTGAACCTCACATTCCTAGTCTTGGTCTCTTGCCTGGATAGGGACAGGGATGTATAATCCTTAAAAGGCAAGAGGGAGAATGAATAGATTTGACACTAAAAGCATGCTCTATGATAAGAAAATGGATATATTGAAACTCATCGCAATAAAAAACTTTTGTTCTTCAAAAGCCCTTGTGAGGAGTTGAAAAGACAGGTTCTAGACTGGGAGAAAATATTTGTGAACCACAAAGAGTTTGTATCTAGACTATTATATAAAGAACTCTCAAAATTCAACAGCAGCATGTACTCCCTGGTGGAGTAGTGGTTTGGTTAACTGCCTCTGGCCAAACCACAGGCCACATACATCTCAAGGACTTGGATTCACATCATGAACTAGGGAGACAATCAAGATGTACAACTAAATGCTTTTCCCTCCTCTCTCCTGCCTGCCTGCCTACTTGTCTTCATTCCTGCCTGCACCCTTCCTTAAAAATAAGAAAGAGCAAAACAAATGATTCAGTTGAAAATGAGCAAAAGATATTGTAATAGGCTAAAAGCAGCTCCTAAAGACATCTGATTCTCATCTCTGGGATCTGTAATGGAAGCTCCTTTGGAAACAGAACTTTTGAAGATGGGATTAAATTCAAGTTGAGATGGGGACACCAGGTGGGCGAAGAAGTGGAAGAGGTTAGACGCAGGCCCAGGGAGAAGGCAGTGTTAAGGCAGCAGAGAGAGACCTGAAAATACTTGGTCCTGAACCAAGGAATGCTGGCAGTCACCCAAAACTGCCAGAGACAATGACCAGAATATCACCTCGTCCCTCACTCACAGACTCCATTCTGCAAGGATCTCAGTGCCCACCAAAGCCTGCTGCTGCCTCGAGTAGTCAGTGTTTCTGACTATCCTGTTTGCTCTTTTCACTCAAACTCATTTTTGTCATCTTCTTTATAAATGCACCTATGCAAAGTAGGGGCTAGTTAAACACGGGGCAAATATACAGCTTATCTTCTTTTTTCATTTAAAAAAATTGTTCCATTTTTCCTTTTGTTTACATTGCTCTATGCTTTTCAGGATATTGAATTCATGTCTCAGTCTGTTTGTATTCCACACCATACTACCACCAGAGTTCAAATGCCCTTCAACTCCACCTTGCTGATGATGCCTCCCTTCCCTTGCCCCTCTACCCAGCCATGGTCTGGCATCCTGTGAATTTCATTGAAATTTGTCTACTCATTTGTTTTATTTCTATTCTACATATGAATGAAACCATCCTGTGCATCTCCTTTTCTTTCTGGTTTATTTCACTTAACATGATCACCTCCAGTTCCATCCAGGTTGTTGCAAAAGGCATGGATTCATCTTTTTAATAGTTGAATAGAATTCCACTGAGTCTCTAGACCACAGCATTTTTTATCCAGGCATCTGTTCATGGGCATTTGAGTTGTTTCCATGTCTTGACTACTGTGAGCTATGCTGCTGTGAATAGGGCTGCAAATATTTCTGATTAGTGTGGGTATATTCTTTGGACACATATCTAGATGTGGGATTGATGGATCAAATGGTAGATCTCTTTCTTTTTTCTCCTTTTTAAAAGGAATCTCCATACTGCTTTCCAAAGAATTTGCACTAATTTGCATTCCCACCAGCAGTGTTAGGTGCGTTCTTCTTCACAGTTTTCCAACATATGTTGTTTCTGGTCTTTTTGATACAGGCCATTCTCGCTGGCGTGAGGTAGTATCTCTTTGTGGTTTTATTTGCATTTTTCTGATGGTGAGTGAGAAATATATATCTCATTATAGTTTAAGTTTTTTTGGCTTTGTCCTCTGTCTCCTCTCCCACCCCCGGGGCAGTAAAAGTGTGTGTCAATTCAGATGGATGGTGATCATCAGATGAAAGCATTTGAAGATGAAAGGATAGTGGGAATATTGGTGAATTCTGATTATCTACTTGCCTGAACTTCTCTTGCTGGTGGTCTGCCGGGAGGGTTCTGTACCACTTTGGAGAAAAGCAGGTGTTGGGAGTGCTCCGCACAGCTGCTTTTGGGAAGGCTGGACTCCCCAGCCCTTTGCTCATCCTCGGTGGCTAAAGATTTCCATTTGCATCGCTCACTTTTCCTAGGAAGTGATGTTTTGCTGGTTCTGGGACTGTGGGGCTTGAAAAACAAGAACTTTGGAAAATGTACTGGGATTGGAGTGTAATTGATGAGTTCCTTCCTCCATTGTGGTCCAGCAAAGTGAGAAGATGTGACAGGGAATTCTGACCCTCCCTCAGGGAAGACGCCTACTTCATGCCTAACAGCAATGAGTGTTCCATCCTCTCTGGTTGTGTAAGACTCTGGGTTGGCCCTGACATCTGGCCACAATTCCGGTCCCTGATGTTGTTTTGCTCCACAATGTTCTTTGCTTTCTAATTCAACTAGGAGACACTTTATTTTTTGATACTTCTTTGGATGAATCAGGACAGTAAGATGAAAGAATTTTTGGTGACCGACATGTTAACTACTCGATACTCACCTGGACTGTGAGGGGAGGCCTGCAGCCAGCTCAGCAGATCGGATTCTTGCTTGTTGCCTGCTGTCAGAGACCAGCTGGCCACTGAGGCCGCAGCATCCACTGCCAGACTGTGTGAGAAGAAACAAGCCGGATGTTCTCAGGACACATGAAAACACAGATTCAGGCCCTTTCCTCCAGGGGGAAAGTTAAGTGGAGAAGCTGTCAGACTGCACACACAGGTACCATATAGTAAAGCCAATGAGGCAGAGCCACAAAAACAGTTCCAGATCTTGTTGTCACTGGACTGTGCTGAACCACTTTTCCAGCAAGACGGTACAGCCAGTTATTTTAATCATTGCTCCACAGGCACCATGAAGGTCTGGGTGGGTATCAGGATGGAAGCCTCCCACCCCCCAAGACCCCAGTACTTATGACCCTTCATGTGCCCATTAATATTCTCAGCACAAATCTCATGTCAGAAAACAGCTAGTGCACTCACCTCAGCTGGTGCGCTCACCTCAGCTAGTGTGCTGACCTAAGCTAGGTGTACAGTATTAGAAATGGCTGCTCCAGTGAACAGAAGTCATTGATTGATTGACTGAAATTGTAAACCTGAACAATGTGGACTTGATGAATTTCTTCCCTGTGTGTGGAAGAGGGATTATACTTTAAGAATCACTCATGAGAGTCACCTGTATGGCTCAGTGGTTGAGATGGCAGCCAAGGTGCAGACCATGTAAAGCCCAAGGACCCAGGTTGGGGATGGGGACAGGGGAACCAAAAAACAAAGACTTGCTCATGAAAATTCCCAAAGTTGTTAGCTCTTTCACTTCATTTCTCCTCCTCTCTTTTTCATTCATTAATTCGTTGAAGAAATGATCCTTATTCAGGTGATGTGTGCTTAAAAAAAAAGGAAAACATATAAATCTGTATTGTTAAATGTAGGGCTGTGTCCTGAGAAATGCCTCGGTAGATGATTTCATCTTTGTACAAATGTCCTAGCATATGTGTTCTTCTCCGAACAATATTCCACTTCCCTGGCGTAGTCATTCAGCAGGCATCCTGGAAGAGCAGCTGGTTTGTCCAGGATTCTTGCTGCTCCTGCGGCTCAGGCAGCATGCGCTGCTCCACCATGGGGCAATAGGAATGTGGGCACCACCATGATGTGTGTGGTCTGAAACTGACCAAATTGTCATTATGTGGCACATGACTACATAGTGAAAAACAAAACAAAGCGCCCTTCAGGGAGCTTAGAGACTAATGAATAGATACAATACAATGGGATAAGCAGATCACGAGAGCCTGCTGTGCCTGAGGTGTGGGGAAGTTTCATTGACTTGGGTCTTGCAGGCTGAGACACTTGTGTGACCATCCTGATCAGTGTGCAGAAGAGGAGCAGGGCTCTCCAGGCAGGACACAGGGCATGTGGGGGCTCAAGAAAGGATGCGTAGTCTTGAGCAATAAATAGCAAGAAAGTAACTAGGAAAGGTGGAGAAACAGGTGATAGGCTTTTCTGATGTTAGGATTTGGGTTTTGTTCTGTAGGTTTTAGGCAGCCATAGGAGGATTTAAAGCAGAGGCCTGGCATGATCAGAATCATGTGTTAGATGGAGAGATCCCTTGGATATGAATTACAGAAACAGGACAGTGGAAATTGTAGTGGTCGTCCAGGTGAGCAACGAGGAGTAAAGTGGCCCATTGGCAGTGGACTAAAAAGGACACAATCGGGGCCACATTTACTTGGTGGAATCAATGTGCAGGGCGTCTGAGGTCATTTGGAAGTCAGTCCCTTAAGAAGAGCACTGGAACAAGGTTGAAAATTGCTCCTGATGTTTCTCCCCTGCGGGAGGGACAGGCGGAGAGCTGGAAGGAAACGAAACTATATAAGGAAGGCATTCAGCAAGTTGAGCTGACATTCATATTGTCTTCACATTATAGCTAAAATTCTAACAGAATATAGTTAACAATTCTGGGCTAGACCAAGGCTCAAGGGATGCCTTGTTGCATTTTCCGTAAGTTCCTTTTTTGTTGTTAAGACCATTTTCAGATGTGCCTTTGTGACTCAGGTGGCTGAGACCCTACAGATGTGGAAAGCCCATGAACCCAGGTGAAAAACCAAAGAATGAACAACTAAATAAAGATGTTTCTTCCTCTTCTTGAATGCATCTTCCTCCTCTTTCTTCCTTACTTCCTCTTTTTTAAAAAATAAACTTTTGAAAAATGCATTTGGGCGAGAGTAAAAGAAGACATACGTGTCCACGCTATTTGGTTCTGAAAGACACTTCTTTAGATTTGGGCTCACGTATAGGCTTCATGACTTTACTACTTTTCAGTAACATTTATGGGAAAGAACTACTCTCTCTTGGTCTTGCTTGTGACAAGACAGTTCAGTCCAGGATGTGATGGGATGAGTGGTTCGTAGTCACTTTTCCTTCCACCTCAATCCCCCCAGAACCCTCGAAGCTGAGTGTACTCTGAGCACATGGGCTTTTAAGGCAGGTGGGTCTTCTCAAGTGGGGAGAAACTCTCAGGAAGGACCACTGTGAGCTGTCTACAAAGCATGGGATATCCTTTCGGCTCGATGGAATCTGAGCTTTCCACCCCCACCTAACGTCCAGGCAGACTTTTTGCCAGAATTATCATTTATTTCAAAACATTTTATATCTTGAGGAAAAGCAAGAAAGATATTTACATTATTTGTTTTGGAAGCTATTTTACTTTGTCCCAGTTATTTCTCATCTTCCAAATAACTTGTGGGATGAGAGGATTTACTGGTTTTTCTTGCAAAGAGGAAAAAAGGAAGAGGAAAAAAAAACCCATGTAAATTGCTGGAGGAGCAAAATGGAATGAAAAAGGGAAAAGAAGGCAGCAGTGATCCATTCCATTTCCCTCCTGAGAACTCTGTGTAGGGGACGTCTTGACCGCAGAATCCACAGAGCCAGAACCAAAGCCAACTCCTTTTCTCAAATAATGACATATTTTCCACAGACCCTGATTCCGATCTTTGCTGTGACTGCCTGTGGCTACTCAGTTCGCTTAGCGGCTTTGGCAAGGCCTTTGCTAGCTCTTAATCACAGCACGAAGGCTCCAGAGACTTCATTAGCCGTATAGAGAATTATAGAGATTAGTCTAAGTTGAATGGAGTGCAGAGCAGCTGTATTGCTCTTCAACTGCAGAATTTCTCAGAGATATATTATACGAACATTGAAGTAGCCTAGGCTTTAACCCTAAATCATATTAATCATAAACACCGTGTTCCTTCTTTTACAAAATAGCTATATTCCTGAAAATTGCTGTGTAAGTTTGATATCCCACACCCAACCTTACTTCCCCAATCAATAAGTTATAATTTCAAAAATGCTTAATCTCCCTTCATGGCTGAATGGCAATGTACATACGATTGATGATTATCTTCCAAGTCCTCTATTTCTCCAAGTTTCTTTGACAATTACTTGACTAGAAAAGTGTAAATATATTATGATAGCTAAGTATTTAGAGGAGTGTTTATTAAATATTTTGGTAAAGTGAATGTTCACTCAGAAATTTGATTTTTATATAGTGACAGGAATTAAGTCTTGGCTTCAACCAAAAATGTACAAATCAAGGGAGGGGAGGGATTATCAAAACAAGAGTGCCCGTTATGTTTATTATTTTTTATTTGTTTAGCTTGAAGTTTTGATGGTTCCAAAATGCCAATTTTATGAGCAATCTGTAACAAAATTTCCATAGTCAACCATAAAAGGAGCAAAAATAAGGGAAATAATGACATTTCAGATAACTAGATGCATTCAGTTGAGATTATCCTTCAGAATTTTGAGATTCTGACCTTCATTTTTTAGTGATACTTCAATGCCCTCTCAGCTCTGAAATGGTTAACAGTAGGTATAGTTGGATTTTCAAAGATGTCCTTAAATGGAAAATACTAAAAATAGGCAATCTTGTAGTAGTCTTGCAATATTTCTTGAAAATTAACTGGTCAGTGATACTCAAAAGTATGGAATCCACTGATTAATTTCATCTTATGAAATACACTTGCCTGCAATTCATATTTACTGATGGTGGTGGAGGAGGTGCTCTGGCCATTCAGCATTTATCTGATGAGATTGATATGTTATTCCTTTCAAAATCATCTATAAAATATTTCTCCGTTGAAATTGGTGCATTCGGTATATTTTCCATTAATCATTGAACATTATTCTCAGTTGATTCCAATGATTGATGAGCCTCCATCAGTGTTTCTCAAGTACATTTTGTAGAGCACTCATTCTGTCATAGTCTCCGTGCTGCCTCGCAAGCCCCCACAATCTCAGCAGCTTTCAGCAACAATCATTTCCTTTTCTGCCTCTGGGAGGACATCGTGAGGAGCTGCACATTCTAGACCAGAACAAGCATAACTGGTGAAGATCCCTTTTAAAAATTCTCATGCTTAAATTCTCTAGAAATTGTCTAGGTCACACAGCAAATAAATGAATAGCTGTTCACGAGAATCTAATAAAACCTGGTAAGAACAGTGAGTCTGCAGCATTTGTATCACCACTCATTCTCCCCCTCCCTGCTCCTAACTAAGTGTGAGAGAAACGCCACTCCAGGCAGGTGAAGCCAAGAGCACAGGGCACCCTCTTCTCACTTAAGGGGCGTAGCACCTTTCTGGGAGGGGTAAAACACCAAGAAGCTTTCATCAGCCCTGGTTACATGTTGGGAGTAATGTAGACAAGATGGAACCCTCGAACACTGTCTGGGGAAATGTAAAATGGTACAGCCTCTTGGAAATAGTTTGACAGTGTCTCAAAACTTTAAGCATGGGGTTCCCACCTGACCCAGCAATTCCACTCATGTGTATATACCCAAGGGAAATAAAAACAGCCACACAAAACGTGTGCCTGAATATTCACAGCAGTATTATTCGTGAGAGCCGAAAGTGAGAAAGGGCCCAAATAGCCAGCCGATGAATGGATAGTCAGATGTGATATATCCATGCCATGGAGCAATATTCAGCAATTTGAAAAAAATGACGCATTCATGTGCATTACAACATGGAAAGATCTTGAAAACGTTATACTAAGTGAAAGAAGTCACAAGAACCCACATATTGTGTGATTTCATTTATGTGAAATGTCTAGAATAGATACATTTATAGGGACAGAAGCAGATTAGTGATTGCCTAAGGCTGGTGGCAGGTAGAATGGCGGACGATTGCTAAGAGATAATGGAGCTTCTATTGGAATGGTGAGAATACTGTGAGATTGATTGTGATAGTTTCACAATACTATAGAATAAAAACATTTAATTGTACATTTTTTTTATTTATTTTTCCTTCCCCGTGGTCCTTGGGCTTTACATGGTCTGCATCTGAGTAACAGGGGTGTGAATTGCACATTTTAAATGAGTGGATTGTATCGTTTGTGAATTATATAATAATAAAGTTGTTCCTCCAAAGCTTACTCAACAAACGTTGTCTCACATTCTCTGTGGACCAAGAATCTAGGCACGCTTAGCTGGGTACTCTGCTTAGGCATCTCAAAGCAGCTGTGCAGATGTTGGGCGGGCCGACGATCTTACTGAGGTCAGGAGACTCAGGCAGATTCACAGGTTGTTGGCAAATCCAGTTCCCTGCAGCACTGCGCAGCCCTGCCAGGTGCCTGCCCTCCCAAGCTCATGACGGTTTGCTTCCTCCAGGTCATTTACTAACTCGTGATTTTAATAAATGATCTCACCAATACCCCACTTACTTCATTTGAAAATGATGCTGACATCTGCTTAATTACTCTTATTTCGGGTGCTGTGAAGATGAAGTAGGTAGTGCATGGGTGCCTGGCTCCTCACACGCTGTCAATACATTTTAGCTGAAACCACAGTTTGTAGGCACAGGCTATAAACAGATGTTGCCTTAGGAGAGTCCTTGGTTTTAAAAAAGAAAGTGTGAATGGTCCAACTTTCAGAAGGATGTAATAAGGACTTAAATAATTGACGTATCCATAAAGCAATGAGAACATTGGCAAAAGCGGTCAAAGTCAGCTTTTTATAACTCTGGAAATGAAAGGTAACAATCTGAGGAGACTTACTACAAAACAACAGCTGCATCTCGGTACATGTGGCATTGTAACCTGCTGTGTCCCATCCCCATTGACTCAGCTCCGTGGCAGCTGTGAAACCAAAAACTGCACAGCCTTGGGGCCCACAACTCAGCAGGCTAGCAGCCACCGGAGGGGAGAAAACAAGTGTCTCCCCAAAGTCCTGCTGTTATAGAGTTGCCACCAGTTCCCTGGAGACACCTACTAGTACCTGTCTCACTATAGTTCTATTTTCAAAAAACAGGTGTCCATGCTTTTCAGAAAGACCTGCGTCAGCCCCTGTATCCCCTTCTGAAGAAGACTGTGGCTTTACCACTAAAGGCACAAACAGCAATGCCCAGAGCAGCGCCAGCAGCCCCACTGACCCTTCCTCAGAGCTGCTTTACGCAGCTGCGCGTTTATCATGGCGGGCCTGCTTTGACTATGTGCCATGCCTTTCAGGCTTATGCATTCTTGATAGATTATTTTTGGGGTCTGGAAATGCTCAACAGTTTTCCATGGAAATGAATGATGACTGCTGCTTTATGTCATTTAAATTTACAAAAGTTTTCATAAGATTTCTGCTTTCAGATTGTGGGGGAAACCTGTAATCAGTCACATTTTCTTAGCACTCATTTAATTATATTTGTAAATACCTAGGCTTATCCTAACCAATTTTCAAGCTCTTACCAGGGCTAGGATACATCTTTCTTTTATCTCTTTGCTTTGACATGCTCCTTTCTACCAATTCTTAATTTCTTTGCTGGCATTTTACAAAGTCATTATTTTCAGATGTTCGTATTCCAAATATGCACTGCAAAAACAGCAAGTGACAAAAATGCGTTCTATTTCAGACAAAGCATTTTGAAACGGCAGAACGCACTTTATGAGACCGAGCTGACTGGGCACTGAAAACTCCAGGACAACCCTGCCCGTAGACTGTGATGGAGATGGCAGCCTTGAATTTTGCAATATGGAGACTCTGACTCTCTCTACCTGCTGCAGAGGAAGTTTTAAATGCTTCTGATCCATGCTGTTTGACAGCTCACTGCAGGTCACACTAGCATTCTTGCTTCGAGATATGGACACCATCCTTTATAACATGAAGTGGGGGCTGGAGAATGATGAAGAAACTGGAGCAGATGTCGGAGGTGAGGCAGCTTTTCATTTCTGTGAGAACAATGTCAGAGCAGAATGACTTTTATTGCCTATGGTGGTCCATTTGTGACTGACTTCTGACAAAGAGTGCTTTTACATGTTTAGCTTGGTGCCATGAGTATGTATGTTGGGATCTGAATGTGTCCCTTCAAAATTCATATGCTGAAGCCTTCGTGTGATGGTATTTGGAAGTGGGGCATGGAGGTGTTTAGGTTAGGTCATGACATTGGGGCCCCATGATGGAATTAGTGTCCTTTAAGAAGAGGAAGAGGGAGGGTCTCTTTTTCTCCAGAAGCACACACCACGAGGAAGGGCCATGTGGACATACGGGAGAAGGCAGTTGTCCATAAGCCAAGGAGAGGGCTGTCTCCAGATGGAATCTGCTGGCACCTTGACCTTGAACTTCCCAGCCTCCAGACCATGAGAAATAGATGTACATTTAATGTCAGGGCATTAGACTAGAAACCAGAAATCTTTTATTCTAGTTGTGATATTTACCAGCTGACTTAGTCCATTCAGGCCGCAATAAAAAACACCACAGACCGAGTAGCTTACAAATAACAGACCATTTTTCACAACTCTGGAGTCTAGGAGTCAGGGTCAAGGCTCCAGCATGGTCAGGTGAGAGGCATCTTATGGGATGAAGATGGCTTGTGCATCTCACAGGTGAACTCTGTGAAGCCTCTTTCGTAAGAACACTAAGCCCACTTGTGGAGGGCTCCTGATCTAAGCACCCCCAAAGCCCCGTCCTTCGAATACCATCTCATTGGGCATCAGGACTCTAGCATGTGATCTGGGGGGACACGAACATTCAGACCACAGCACCAGCTATGTGACATTAGGTATTTTATCCAACCTCGTTGCGCTTCAGTATCTTCATCGCCATAAGGAATCTAGTAATAACTGCCTTAACTACTTTACAGGATAATTCTGAAAGCCAGGGCAGATAACACGGAATATACCATATATATGAACATACTATACAAATGTTGAGGGTTGTCTTTTTTTTTTTTTTGAGGATGACAGTCACGGTGATGAGGAATCACTGCTTGGTTGTAAGTGATCGACTGGCTTAAGGAAGCGTGGTTTCCAAATGAATTTTCCTCAAATGACTAGGCATGTTTGGAACAGTTCTTGTGTGTTATTTATAAAAATGACTATAAGATTATGATTATACATCAGTCATTTACTAGGATGATGGTTCTCAAACTTTAGTGTATTTTAGAATATCCCGGAGAGCTTGTTGAAACATGAATTTCAAGGCCCCTGACTCAGAAAGTCTGGGCTAGGATGCGAGCACCTGCATTTCTGATGAGTTCCCAGGAGATGCTGATGCTGCTAACCCAGAGGCCACAATTTGAGAACTACTGTCCCAGGAAGGGAGGAAATCTTCACTCCTGTAATGAATCGTGAAAGTGCCCTGAAGGAAAATGCCAGTGTGAGAGCATTTAAAAAAAGAACCTGCCTTAGTCTGGGGGCCCCAGAAGTCTTTGAGAAGGAAGTGTTGGCTGAGTGGAAATCTGGCCTAGGAGCAGTGATTAACCCACACACTGGGGATGCAGGGGGAAGAGCTGGGTCATGAGATGCGACGCTCTGTGATTCAAGACCAGTCTACAGAGAACCAGGAGAGAGGGGCGGGCACCAGGTGGGGCTCGAGAGAGGACAAGCTGCGTGCGTGGGCTCTGAGTTTCACCCGAGAGCGATGCGATTTCTTGGGAAAGTTTCCATTAAGGGACTGAAAGCACCACATTTGTGTTTTGTGTTTCAAGACATTCTCTCTGGCCTCTGAATGGAACACTGATTGGAGGCAGGCAAGAGCAGAAATGGCGCGACCAGTGAGGAAGATATTCAAGTTGACCAGGAGGGCTGGTGGCCCGGGCTTAGGCTCTCTAGGAGGTGAAGCCACAGGTAGGGTGGGCAGTGCACTGGACGGAGTGGCAGGAGGTGAGAAGGCAGTGTGCCAGCTCCAGCTGGGCCATGGTGTGATGTGCACTGGGTGGGGAAGGCATTACTGGATGGCAGAGGACCACCCTGTGATGGTGTTCATAAGTGGAGGGGATTCTGAATTCAGTTTTGGAAAGCTGAATTTTAATTTAAAAAATTTATATACAGTAAAACCCAGGGGCTATACTATTCTGTGAATATTGAAAAATACATAGTTTCTTATAACCACCACTATGATCAGGAAGATACGTAATAATTTTATCTTCCAAAATTGTCTCATGTTGTCCTTTGTAGTTAAATCTTAGCCTCTGGCAATCATTGATGTAGTTTTAGTCCTTATTATTTTACCTTTTCAAGAATGTCATTTAAGTGGAATCATGCAATATATAATTTTTTGAATCTGGCTTCTTCCATTTAGCATAATGCATCTGAAATTTATGTGTGTTCATTTGTGTTCATTTGTGCAGATATTTTGTCCACTGAAGGATATTTGGGTTTCCAGTTTTGGATACTTATGAATAATGTTGCTATGAGATTCATATACAGTATTTTATGTGAACATAGATTTTCAGTTCTCTAGAGTAAATATTTAGAATTGGCGTTACTGGCTCATATAAATGAATGTTTAATTATAAAAAACCCACTAAATTATTTTCCAAAATGGCTATGGGATTTTGCATTTCCACCTACCAAGTAAGTGTAAGAGTTCTGCATATTCACCACACTCGGTATTGCCATTTTTTAAAGTTGGGCGGGAGTGTGGGTCTCATGGTGTTGAGTAGCTTTTCATGCAGTTTTTTGACATACGTATTTTCTTGACTGAAGTATATGTCCAAATCTTTTGCCTAATTTTCGGTCAGGTTGTTTCTTTCTGGTCAGCTGGCCATAGTGTATTTGCTAGGCCTTTGTGATATCTGGGTGGTAATCAGGCCCTTGGAGACAGGAACTTGGGGTTCAGAGGAGACGTCTGGCCTGGAGATGCTCAGTTGGGAGTCAGTGGCATGTTCATGCACGATAGTTCGAGAAGGGTGTGCAGAACTGAGTCTGAAGGAATTCCTGCAGTTCACACCAGGGAGACGTGGTCCTGCTCGGCAGAATGCGGGTAAGAAAGCAGAGGCTGAGGGAGCTCAGAAAAAGTGGTCCAAAGGAAGCCGGATGAGTGCGTCAGGGTAAGGGGAAAACTCCCCCATGCCCCTGAAGTTCTTCATAATCTGAATGAACAGTCCTGCCTTGCTTGACGTGGGCTACATTCTGAGAAATGTGCTGTAGAAGGTGTCCCATCACAGAGCATGATGCTTCACAGAAAAACCTGCAGAGCATCGCTGTATAGTATAGCGCGGCCTTATGGGGCCAGTCATGCATTTGGCCTGTGGTTGACTGGAATGTCAAGTGATGCGTGACTCTGTATCTGTCACAGTATCACACCAGCACTGAAGTCATTGGTAAGCTTAGGACTATTTCAGTGGCCCTAAAGGGATAAGTGTCAGGCTGGGACATGCTGAGGAGGGAGTGAGAAGTGGGAAAAAAAAAAAAAAAAAAAAAACATCAGCAGGTTTTCTCTGGAGTTTTGGCTTAAAAAGGAGACAGATAGATAATAATTGGAAGTAGGAACAAGGAAATTGTCTTCTTAAGACTTGCAGGAATTTTATAATTTTTAAATTAAGACTTGATTCTTTTCACTCACTCAATGGTTATGAGGTCCCGCTGTGTGCCTGCCATGGTGCTGCATGCTGAGGGAGCAAAGCTGGGGGTGATGGCGGCCCCAGATGACACGCATTCACATACAGGTCCTGAGCCAGACAGACAGCTGTGTGTGCGATGTGAAGGTACAAGAGACTGCTTACCAGCAACATTTTTCTTCTGGGGAAACTGTGAACTTTCTCAGACTATTCAGGGTTGAGGTCATAAAATATTGCAAGTGGAAGGGGGCTGAGAGATCCTCTAATACAATCCCTTCAATATACAACTGTGGGGATTCGAGTCCCAGAGAGACTAAGTAGCTTGTCCAAGGACACACATTTAGCAAATGACAGATTCAGGGATAAAGTCCTTATCTTCTGCTTCCCACTTCAGGAAATTTTCCATTAACTGCTGCCAGGTCACACACACATGTCAATTTCTGCGTTCCTAAACTCATGTGCTTTAAGCATTACTTTAGACGGTGATGTTCATGAATTCCAGGCGTCACGCTTATTGTGCGGTTTGGGGGTAATCCATTTCTAAGTCCTGGATTGTAAAGCAGAGTGTCAGCTGCTTTGCGAAGGTAATTTATTCCTAGACTTGGACCAATTACACCTAATGTAGTTGAGAGTCAGCTGAATTTGTCTCTAAATGTCCTCGAATTAAAAATCAATAGTCCTGTTTTCCTGCTATTGCATGGCTACTGAAAGCAGTTGTGGCGTCACGTGGCGCAGGAGTCCCATAGAACCTGGGGACGTGGGTGCTCTCAGGAGTGGAGGGGCAAGCTTGAGCAAACCCCACTGCAAACTGGTGGCTGATGGGCTGAAGGAATTTTCGTGAGTGCAGTCTTCTTTTGTTGCTGCCACCACAGACAAGAGTAGGAAAAACCTGCGTGCTTTCTGACCTTGACTCCCCTTCAGCCATTTGGACTAGGCCCTCACCATCTGGGAAATATCAATTTCATTTGGCAACCAGGAGTATTTTGTACCTCATTTAGAATTGGTTGCTTCCCCAGCCAGCAGATATCAAGGAGAAACAGGAAAAAGTATTATTCTCCATTGTACAAAACAACCATTTTCATGCCCAAAGACTTTAGCAATCAGATTAATCTTTGGTGGCCTCTGCCATCAACCCTGATCATGAGCTTGTCAGGGGAGGCACTAGCTGTGCACTGCCCTAAGAGATGTGGTCATTGGTATTAGAGCCAGGATGCTTTTTGAGCTTACATTAGTTTGATATTACAGAGCAGAAAACCAGGTTTAGAGAAATGAAACCTCTTATATGCACACTGTGTGGTGCCCACCTTCTCTGCGTTCTCAGCTTCCTCACCTGTAAACAAGCAGGGTGAAGAAGATCACTTCTAACACTTTTTCCACCTCTGACTTTCAAGCTCTGAAAGTCCAATGGAGCCTTGCTGCTCAGTCGTGGTTGTGGCCAGTCTTGCAGCATTACCCGAGAGATAGACCCACAAAATCCTGGCTCTTGTCCCAGCCCTGCTGAACGAGACTCTGCATTCGAACAAAATCCCAGGAGAGCCATACACATGTTAGAGCTGATTTTGAAAATGGAATTGATCTGGGCCCTAGACGTTTGGTACTCTTTTCCCCAAGGTTTTCAGGTCTCATTCTCTCATCGGCCTGTAGATGTCACCCAAGAGCAACAGAAGTCTCCCTGAGGAGGCAGGAAAGAAATGCTTGAAGCCGCCTCTTCCCCCAACATTTGCTCCCTATTCTGTTCTTCTGTGGGAAGTTCCCTGAAGCTCTTTGGCCTGTTACTCAGTGAAGTTACAGGGAGATGGACTATGAAGCGTACTTTGACGTTGTCCACACCATAGCTACCTCAGTTTCTGTTCTTCCAGAAAAGAACTGGATCCTCTCGTCTCATGAGCAGAATCCCATGGAATGATTGAGAAACACAGCCCCCCACCCCCAAAGCCCCAATTCTCTGTTTTCACAAAAATTCAGGTAAATCTGTAACTATGTAATATAATAAATAGAATTAATTTTGGTCCCAGAATTTATTTAAGTCATTTGCATTGCATTTTATTGTGAATTCTACTATTTAAAAGTATACTGACCATCTTTCCAATAAATTCAATGCCTAATTCTTATATAAATATTATTTGTATAACCCTTTAGACTTTGCAAAACACTTTCAATTTAATTTTAAAAGTTTGTCGTAACATAAAATGTGTACTATACCCCAATTGAAAGATGACAATCCTGAGGCTAGAGATTCATCTAGTAAGTTGTAGAACTATGGCTTGGATCCAGGTCTTCTAATTCCATATTCTATAATCTTTTTATTTTACCAAATGACCTCCCCTAATTATATTCAAATTTCTATTCAATGAATAATGTCAAACTATATTACCTACCATTAAGATGTTTTATTTGGGTATTTAACATTTTTTCCCAGTAATATTTTCCTAGGTTTGCAATTTACCAGCAATAGCTAATTAGACAGTGGAGTTTCCAAAGAAGATCCCATTATACCTATGACTGAGAAGCTGCTACTGAACGGAGTGGATTTAGAAATAATGTTACCCTAAAATACCACAGGATGGGGCTATTTCCCCAGAAAGCAATCTATATACCCTCTAACTATCCCTCTGCCCCCCTCCCAACATGAGTTCTTTCTTCTCTAGTGTAGAAGGGAGAGTATTCATCCTCTTCTTTTCTTTCTCTGAGATTAAGAGATTTAATTACACGGTAGAGAATAATTCCTGCCCTCATGGAGTTGACAATCTATTGAGAAATCAGACACAGAACAAATACAGTGATAATGTGAAAGAGAAAGAGCAGGTCCCTGGTAGTACTAAGGAACTAACACTAAGGGAACATACCGTGGTGTGAGGGGTGAGAAAGGAGCAGTGGAAGGAAGAAAACGTTCTCCGCACACGCATTGGAACTGTCAGGTGACTCTGTGGTAGAGGGAGGAGAATGGGCAGGGGGACAGTGTGGCGGGAGAGATGGCCTGGGGCCAGATGGTTCAGGGCCTGAGCACAGCACTCTCTGTGCCAGAATGATCGGTGATCAGTTCATCTGTTTAAATATTTCAGTAGAGTATTCTGCGGCTATTCACATCTTTTGAGTAGCTACCACATGGATGTAATTTCAAAACACAGGTACATAATTTTTCATTTCTGTTTAGACTTAAGAATTAAGAGTATATCTAAAGCTGGGCAGATATCCAAATGAGAGACTGCAGGTTTAAATCTTTTTCTGTCTTGTATTAATTTATTTGCGCATTTTACTCTCATGGTGATTCTAGTAATTTGTATATGATCATATCATATGCATATAGCTAATTTTATTTCTTACTTTCCAATCCTCATATTTGTTATTAATTAATTTATTTATCTTACTGTGCAAGCCAAGATATGTGATGCACTGCTGAAAAGTAGAGGAGGTAGTGGCATTTTTTTTTTTAAAGGAAAGGTGTAGGCTTGTATAATGGTGAGTAGGCAAGTGGACAGGAAGAGAGAGGAAGAAGAAGCATTTTACTTTATTTCAATTTTAGTTGTTCACACTGGTTGTTTCCCCCAGACCTGGGACTGGAACCTGGGGCTTTATGACCTGCATCCTGGAAGTGACTGACCAGCCATTAGGCTGCTCCACAAGGGCAAACCAGCAGCGGCACTTCTATCTTGTTTTTGATGTTTCAATGGAAGGCTGATGATATTTACATTTAGGTATATTTATTACAGATTTTTGATAAATACGCATATAAGAAGTTCCTATCCATTATTAGTTGGCAGAGGTTTTATTATTCATGACTATTGAATCTTCTCTTAGATATTGAGATGACTATATACTTTTTATCTTCTCATCTATTTAATGTGATACTCATAATAATTAATAGATTTTCTTTTTTAAATTACTTTATTGAATGTAAACTTTTTCTGATGTTAAATAAAATTGCATTCCTAGCATAAATCCAACTTGGCATGGCTTATATAATGCTTTTATATTTTACTGCTTCTATTTGCTAATATGATTTTTTTTGGTGGGGGTTGCACCTATAGTAGTGGGTGAGATCAGTGTATAATTTTTAATTAATGTTTTCTTGTTTTGTTATGAAGGTTATTCAGTCTTCATAATATGAGTTGGGGGAGTGTTCTCTCTTTTTCTGTTACGGAGCTACTTATATATGATTTCCGTGTTCTGTTCTTTGAATGTTCCTAAGAGTTTGCCCCTCTTCTGTCATTTGTAGATTCTATTTCTTTAAGTATCATTGCACTATTCAGGTTCTTGATGCTATTTTGGCATTTAAAATATTTGTAATTTTATCTACATTAAAATACATTAGCATTAGCATAAGCGTCTTTGTAATATTCTCTTACTTTCTTTTTATTCTCTGCTTGTCTCTACTTTGTCCTGATTTACCTCCTAACACTTATGTTTTCTCTTTTTCTTCTTGACACATTTTGCTTCAGAGATACCAATATGACTTGTTTTTGGAAAGTTTTTAGTTGTGTTCATCTACAATGATGCCCTTGTATGGATACTCCACAATATATCCATTTACTTGTTCAAGGGCATTTAGGTTCCTGATTTTTGTGTATTGTAAATAAAGTTGCTATGAAAATTTGTGTCAAGTCTTATGTGAACATATGCTTTTATTTCGCTTAGGTAAATACCTAGGATTGAAATGGTTAAGTTATATGGTAGGTATATATTTAACTTTTTAAGACATTTTCAAATTGTTTTCCAAAGTGTGGTTGTATCATTTTACATTTCTACCAGTGCTGTATGAGAGTTCTGTTTGCTCCACATCTTTCTTAACACGAGGCATCGCTGTTAATTCTGCTTTGAACAGTTCATTTTCTTTCAAAGACTCTTAAATGCTAAGAAAAATATTCGTTGTATCTATCCATATAGTGACCTTTTCCATCTCTGCATTATTCCATCAGAAACAAAAAATCAGTTATTATCTTTGTTCCTCTGTATAATGTTTTCCCCTTCACTGGCTGCTTTTGAGATTTTCTCTTTTCAGCAGTTCAGGAATTTAATTATAAAGTAATAGTGTAGACTTTGCAGGTGTTTGGAGTTTGTTGAGTTTTGTGAACATATAGTTTTCACCAGATTTGGGGAAATTTCAGGCATTACTTCCTCAAATAGTTTTCCTGATTCTCCGTCTGCTATGGGCTCTGGTTACATCTTGGATCTATCTCCTGCCACTTGAAGTTTTTCTATAATTCACTGATGTTCTAATCATTTTTTTCTCTGTGTGTTTTATTTTAGATTATTTCTTCAAAGTCACTAATCCTTTCTTCTTCAATGTCTAATCCGCTGTTAACCTCAGTGTATTTTCAGCTTATTTCAGACACTGAAAATATGACCTCAAGATGTTTGATACGGATCTTTTAAAAATGTTTTATTTTTCTAGGACGGGGTGGGCAGGGAGAAACAAGTAGTGGCGGAGCCCACTGGACAATAGTGAAGAACACTTGGTGATGTGGTGGAGGGCAGGGTGTGTTGGTATATAGCTGAGGAACGGGGAAACTGCACATATGGGGAACCTACACATATGGTTTTATTTTAATTTGTAGAACAAAGTTACTGAAAAAAATACTAAAAAAAGTATTTTTCTGCTTAACACGTTCAGTCTTTCCTCCAGTGTTTTGAACATGTGAGAAGTATCTACAATAACTGATATACTTACTCTATTATCTATGACATTTCTTGGTGAGTTTCTCTCTTCACCATGTTGTCTCTTTTACCCCCAGCTCGTTGATTCTTTGCCTGACATTTTTGACTGGATGCCAGATGTGGTGAATTGTTCCTTGTGGGTACTAAATATTTTATATTTCCTTACCTATTCTTGAGCTTTGTTCTGGGATTTGGTGGAGTTCATTGGACCTGTGTGAACCCTTGGCACTCTTCCCTATAATCTTTCCAGATGATTCTTTCCCTGGCTGTTAGTAGTTTCTGTACTAATCGGTGTTAAACTGAGAACTCAAAGGGGAGCCATTGAAGTTTTTATGACTTCTCTTTCGTGTAGCTCTGTCCTCTCCAAAACTTGTTATTGCCAATTTTCTTGTCTATCTCCCTACTAAGCTGAGAGCACGCTAAGGACAGGGACTGTGTACTTGAGATGACAATCATTACCTACTTCCTATTGCTCCTAAGACAAACGTCCTGTCCACAGTCTCTAAAAGAGGAGGCTGTGTGTGTGACCATGGTCTTCCCCTCTAGTCTGGCCATGCTGATTAGACTGAGCAGTGGACAACTTGCATGCAGTCCTTTCAGTGAGCCAATCTGAATGGGTCTCTTCTTTGTAATCATTGGAAATTTGACTGGAATAGGTGGTCTTCAGTAACTTGCATCTCCATCACTTAACAGTGTGCCTGGCATAAGGGACAGACTCAATAAACATTTGGATGTGTTACTTCCTGATATTGTACAAATTAGAAATCTGAAAAACAGAAATCGGAATATAAATTAGCTAGATTAATAGGCAAAGAATATTCTGGGTTTTTTTTGGCGGGGGTGCGGGGTAAGAGATGAATAGAAGGGTAGTTACTTAGGTAAAAGGTCCTGGTAACATAGCCTACCTGTCCAGAAGAACTGTCCCTTTAACTGTCCCACTTGCCTTACCTATCCAGCCCATTGGTGTTTCCGTGGCAGGAGAGGGATTTCAGTATCTCCATCTTCTTCATTTCTCTCTAGTCTCACTTCTGGTGGGGAGCAGATCGTTAAGAATCAGCGCCAATGTTATAGTCTGAGAGACAATCAGTATAGGTAAGGGAGCATTGCTGATATCGTTAGTTCACGTTTCACTGTATGTTAGGGCTGACCTTTGCAACTCAGGAAAGAGTCTTTGTCTATGGAGCAGCAACAGGATGGAGCTGGGACCTGAGGGTGGGTAAGAGGGCTAAGGAAGGGTCTAAGGAAGCAGGCCTGAGTCTGGATGCTCACGCGAGTTGCACTCTGTAGATAAAAAGCGCAGCTTGACAAGAAGAGTGCAGGTCAGTTTCGGAGCCGAGTTTGGGTCCCGGCATGTCGGTGATAGGCAATGAGTGGAGAGGGCCATAACCATGGGTTGGTAGATAGCTAATTTGCTAGTGAGCACTGAAGAGTAGCGTAGGGCTCCGGGCTCCTAGTGTGGTGATGTGAAAGCAGCGAGAGGAGGAATTCGATGCTCTTACCCTAGGGAATGTCTGTCTCCTTTTTTATGAGAAACATAATGTGTAAATGTCACCAGATGTCCATGATACAGAGGAGGCACAAGGTGCTTCCCAGCCCTCATTTCATCTTAAGGAGAATCAACAGCACTGCAGCTAAGTGACCCTTTCTTAAATCTCTTCCAAGTCTGCCCACTGGTCTGCACATCCAAGGCCTTGGTCCAGATATGGGTTTAAATCTCTACTCTGTAGCCCTTAGTATTTCATGATCAGAGGCACATTCTTAACTCCTCCGAGCTTCCCTTTTTGCATTCTTAAAGTAGGCATAATAATAATTTACTCCTCGTAGTGTGGTTATGAGGACTAAATAAATCAATGTAAGTGAAACATCAGGCATAGTAGTCTGACAAATATATGAGAGACAGAGAGAGAGAGAGAGAGAGAGAGAGAGAGAGAGAGAGAGAGAGAGAGAGAGAGAGAGAGATCCCTTTCCTTTCCCATTTTTCTTTTTCCTTTGTTATTTCCCCACATTCTTAATACCCCAAAGCAGAGTCAATTACCGGCTGTTAAAGGAAATCTTGTAATGATGTGTTTGCACAGCATCACTGTACTTGACACTATAAAGGTCAGTGCTTACCCATTACAGCTTTTCCACCCCTCAGGGTTGCTCTAGCTGATACTGCATTGTCATTCTCTTAGCTTTCCCCTAGATTGAGGGCTTCCTGAGGAAAAAGATCTCTATTTTCTTCATTTTTAATACCCACGATCCCACACTCTAGAACTATATGCCTTCAGTTTGAATTCATTCTTCCTGCATCCCTGTTCCCCACCTGTGGAGGTAGCACTGGATAACTTGGGATTAGATCTGGGCTTATGTTCCCACTTTGCATCTTATTAGTTGTGTGACCCAGGGTTACCCACTGTGTGTGTGTGTGTGTGTGTGTGTGTGTGTGTGTGTGTGTGTGTGTGTGTGTGTTTTAAGGAAAGGGCAGGCAGAAATGAAGGTCAGTAGGCAGGCAGGAAAAGAGAGGAGGAAGAAGTATTATTTTAAAATTAAAAATTCATTTTTATTTATTCACATTGGTTGCTCCTCCACCCTGGGACATGAACCAGGGCCTTGGTATGTATATGGACTATGCTTAGCCACAGGCAGCGGACCTAACAACTACTCCACCAGGGCACACCTCACTGTGCTTTGTGAGGGCCACTTTCCTTACATATAAAAACAGGAGAACAAAAATACAGAATTGTTCCAAGTCTTATGATGCAAGTCTGGTACTTGGCAAGTTTTAAGCACTTACTAAATTTTAATTTTCTTTCTTATCTTTGATTCTAAATGAGGGGAGAGCCAATTTTACGTGATGTTTTTGAAAACAGATTTTTCTTGTTCGTGTAAGTGTTTAAAAATATGACTTGGTCTAGAGGAAACGGTGAACTTTGGTGACTACTTTTGAAACAGGGGATGCCCAGCAATGATCTTAAAAGCTTTGCAGTGCTCTGTTAGTCAGGGTCCAATCAGAGGCCAAGTTATAGCAGTCACTCCAATTATACCAGAAACTCCACTGTGGAACGTTGTTACTTGGGTCGCTGACAGAGCCAAAGGGAACTCAGAGATCATGATGGCAGCAACCGTAGGAAGCACTGTGATCCCCTAGTTGAGAGAACCAAGAAAACCAAGAGAGGTTTAGGGGAAGGGCGCTCCAAGATGAAACACAGAAGCCTGGGGTGGGTGCCGGCCGGTGCTGTGTCTCTGACAACATGATGAAGTTGGTTTCGCAGGTGCTGGGCACACTGTGCATTGAATCCAGCCGATGCTTCAGGAAGACGCTTGCTGGGCGATGCTTCTAGAAATCCCAAACAAACAGGAGGAAATCACAGAGGACGTTTCCTCCCTGCAGCAGTGGAGAAGAGCAGATGGGAGGGCTGCCCAGCTTCATCTTTCAGGTGCTGCCTCTCATGGACACTGCCCGCTGGCGAGCCCCCGGGAGCCGGCGGAGCAGAAGTGCAGCTGCGGTGCCAAAGGATCCCAAGCTGTATCGGGAAGGGCTTGGGGCTGACAGCAATAGCTCCGAACTGCAGCAGGTGTCCGTGGCCCTTGCCGAGGGGGTAAGAACTTTGGGTGCTAAGCTGTTTTGCTGCCCCAGGGCCGTCTGTAAAGTCTGCAGACCCTAAAGAAGCAAAACACAACAATGAAATATTCCAGCGCAGCCTCATAGAGGCTCAGGCTTTGAAGCAGGCGCTTGACAGGGAGTGCCATCAGATCGTGCTCCTTATGGTCATCCTTTTAGTAAAGTGAGTCTGTATCACGTGTAACGGTTCTAGTAAAGACTGGAATGGGTAGAAAAGGAATGTTTCTGGATTTTATATGGCAGCATCGTTCCAATACAGTCAGTATCGCTCACCACCTGCAGACCCTGCATGAAGGCAGCCTGTCTAAGGAGGTTGTCGAAGTCTGTGGATCACCAAAGTGATGCACACAGACATTCTTAGGGGAATCGGTGCATCAGAAAACTCTACTGCCTGGACAGGAAGTGGACAGCGGGCGAGAGCTCACAGTGTGTAACGAGACCTCCAAGTCTAGATGCTTCCATGGGTTTGTATACGTAGCAGGATTTAAATTGTCTGGGTCTTTAAAAATGCAAAGTCTGCACAAAAAGCTCCAAAAATTTTTGGTGTTGTTGGTTTATAACAAACCCAATCTTATCCCGAGTTTCCTTCTGCAAATCACCTCTTTTCCTCTACGGTTCAAACTCAGATCTCAGTCTGAGTCAACTCCCTTCCGACACCGCTCTCCTTCTGTAACCTGCCCTTTCCCTCCACTAAGCTAGCCAAGGCTAATTTCAAAAGACTGCAAAAGAGTCTCCTTTAAAATATCTTTCTCTCTCTCTTTTGTATTTTTTTTTTCTCTTTCTTATAGGAAAGATACAGGCAGAAATGAAGGCAGGAAGAGAGAGGAGGAAGAAGCATTTATTTATGCTATTTAGTTGCTCATCTTAGTTGTTCCCCGGCCCCAGGTCATGGACCCAGGTCCTTGCGGTGTATGTGGACTGTGCCAGCTGGAGGCTATGAACTTACCACAAAGCCACCAGGATGCAACAAGTATGCTTTTCGTCTTTTCAGTTTGCTGTGCTTATGTATAGCTATGTCTCAGAAACACATGGAAGCAATAAGATATCTGATTAGAGCTAGATATCTTAGGCAATAAGTTCAGTGTAAATAGTAAATGGCTCTCAATCTTGATTGAAGCAGTGTTACCCTATTCGCTATGACTAGCATGTATTGTGCTGGGACCTGCCTGACATTCTTCTTAGCATAACGTTTCACAGCTCCAAATGCCAGCACCTTCCTCCCCAGTCTGGTTTGTGACTCAAGGAAAAGAATAAATATGTCAAATGATCTTTGAGAGGGTGAAAGCATACTAAAATGATTTGGTTGGGGACCCTTTGCTAAGAGAGAAGATTTTGGAAATAATTTCAGAAAGAACAAAGGGTTGAGTAAACGGGAAGAGAAAGAAGGAAACCCAAAGTATTTTGGGTCTGGTGAACATATCCCAGTTGTTCCTCCATAGCGTCAACTTTGTCAACTCCTTGAAACTATAAAAAGCTAAGTGCTCCCAGGACTGGACAGGAGGGAGGCGGCACCAGCCTCTGTGGAGAGTCCCTTGGGGGATCAAAGGGAACCTGTGATTGTTCTGTTTGTGTTGGTCTCTAGTTAAAAGATTTGTTGTGGGTTCACGCTGGTGGTAGCACACTGAGGTCATTTGATTGTGAGTAATGGAACACATCTGTTTATTTCTGCATGCACATTAAGAGGACTTTGGGACTCAATTATTTCACATTCTAACAATTGATCCCTGATCTCCATTTCTACCTTCTTCAGAGCGGACCTTCAGAACTGTAGTATTATCATTGCTTATGTTACGTAGAGTGTTGTGTTGAATTTCTTAGATTCATGTCCTAACTTCTCCATGGACTGTGCGATCTTCTCAGCGCCCGAGTCTCCCCTTCACCCCCATAAAACTGGGACGATGAGAACAGAACCGGGGGTTATAAAGATTCAGGGAGTTCATTCGTGTAAAGCCTCAAGAGCCCATTGCGTGGTAAATGCTCAAGGAATGTCAGCTCTTGTTTCTAGCATATGACCTCTGTTTATCTACTACTATTTTGAAGGAATGGCTTGTATTCTAGTTACTCAATCATCCCAATTTTTACTGTTGATTATTTGTATAACCTAGAGCCACCTGCGCTATTGTCAACTCCCTGGCAGTGAAGATGGTGTTCTTAATTTTAAAAAACATCTGAGACATTTGTGTTTTGCATGAGTAGCTTGGCGAGCAGCTACTCTCTCCTTCACCCATGCATTTCCTGTTGCTGGATACCAGTGTTCTTGGGTGGATCATGCTGTACTGAAAGCTTCAGAAAGGATTAAGAGCTAGGCTGTAAACTCTGGTGGACACTCAATGAAAACTTACTCGATGATCATGAAGAAGAAAGAAGGGCAAGACAAAACCATTTTCCTGTGGGTAGGACCTGGGTTTCCACAGGGAGAGAAAGGAGTTTCTTTGTGTCCATTAGAACTGACCTAAAAATGTCTGTGGCAGAAGGGTGAGGTCTGTTCCTCAGAACCAGAAGGTGCTCTTGGTGACTAGAGCCCCACTGGGTGGCGGAATCGGTGCATTCTTTCATACATACAATGGGAAATAGGAAAGCAACTGTGATGTAGGAACAGGTAGGGATGAGAGGGAAGTGGATCAGGCCAGGAATCAGAAAATGTTGCCAGCTCTTTTAGACCACAGCTCATGTGGGAAGGGTCCGGGGCCTCTGTTTTGGAGGCTTGTCCATTTTAAAACGGTGTGCATTTCTGATATTATTTCCTTGTTGCTCATCTTTAGCTTCACTCAGCCAGTTTTAAGGAAAATCAAGCATGAGCCTTGGGACTGACCTTTGAAGGAGTCTGAGTGGGTGGGGATGGGGGGGTTCATGGTAGGTGGGAATAGAAGGCCCGTCTACCTGAGGATTCTCTTTCTAGAGTTCTTCTCTGCCAAATCCTCATGCTATGTTGTGTTTTAATGATGAAGGCTCTTCCCTGATGATTCTCCCCCACCAGAAAATGCCTTCGGGGAGGAATTCCATTTCGGGCCATGAGAGAGTACTTGGCATAATTATCCTCCCTCTGTCGTAATCAGAAAATTGTCCAAAAATACTTGAAACACTTACTTTCAAACATTGAACAGTAGGTAACACAAGGATGTTATCCTTCAGAAAAGAACAAGTGAGGTGAGCCTACCTTGGCCTAGACATTCTGTTTTCATCATGGAATGGGGCTGGTGTCTGGCAAATCTCACTGAGGTAAGCGGGAGGCCAAGATGACTTGGACTTGCAGAGCACAGTACCTGAGAGTAGGGAGCTATACAGAGAGTTTCAGAAAGTGGCAAAGGGATCTCTTGATTGTCAGCTGAAAACAATCTGTGTGAACCCTGTGAAGTCAGCTAGAGCAGCCTCTGAGGAAAGAGCCATTACCAGAGCTCACACAGAGATGGGAATCTTCAAATTCCTTCCAGCCAGAGTGGTAATTCTCATTATCTAGGGCACTGAAAGTCCTTCTGGAAAGTTCCCTAGCCTAGTCTAATTGGTAGGTAAACTGGGGGAGAGGGAAAAGTAACAAAGCTCCTGTCAGTCAGAACTTCATCTCAGTTCCCAATAAACTAAAGGTGAAGGAGAAGCTAGAGGGAAGGAAGGAAGCGGAGGAGTGTTCTGTGATGGCTTGAAGGGAGAGCTTTTCTGCGAAGACAAAGACAAGTCAGTCACACCTTTGACATCCTATAGAAATGTTTGAATGACTGTCATAAAACAAGGTAGCAGAAGAAAAACTTGGTGTAAAGACATACTAAGGCGTGTCTCTGGTGGAGAAAGTTGTGATTCCTTATCACGTGTGGAGCCCACTGAGCTGTTGGATTAACTACAGCACATGCAGACCCCAAGCTCTGTTCTCACAGACATTTGAAATGAGGGCAAGAGTGGTGCCTTGCAGACCTGAGAGAGGGTAGGAAGAGAGGGCTGTGGCCCTTCTTCTTGGGGGCTGTTTACAGAACAGGAACCACAATGATTTGGGGGCAGGGTGTCACCAGACTTTTTAAGAGATAAATAAACAAGACGCCTTCTTTGAGGATTTCCAGAAAGCCAACTTTTCTTTTTCAACTTCTCTTAGCAAATTTTCACGATCTGTCCAAGCTTAGGGCTTATCAGGTATGAATATGTGGTCAGAGTGTGTGGTAACTGGGCCATCCCCACACACCTCTGGAGTCCTGTGCCTGGAGTCCCTGCTTGTCGTTATTCGGTGACTCCACAGACCTTGTACCTAACTCTGGACAGTCTTCTTACACGTGAACGAAAACTCTGGAAGCACATCCCTAAATAAATACACAGGTTATCTTCTCCTTAACGAATGTGAAAGCAATTCTCTTTGAAGGTTGGGCTTGAATACTATTTTGTTGCTTGGAACTCTTTCCTTAGGTTACCAAAATGTGATTGAAACATCATATTCTCCCATGGTCTTATCTGAAGTGTTTATTGTCCTCCAGGAGTATGGAGACAGCCTCTCACAAGTTACTTGTTCTGCCTGCTGGGAAATGATCAGACCCTCTGATTTTCACCAGTCCTCCCCATGCTCACTGTGGGAAAGAATGTGAGGGAAAGCTTATTAGTGACACATTTTTTAGCTTTATTTAAATTCTTCCTTACAAAAGGTCGGATGTATTTTAGGCCAGGCCTAATTTTCTTCAGTCCCTGAAATAGAGGTCCGTGGTTATTCCCATGTCCTCTTAGTAGATATGTAAACGAGTAGACTTTCATTTTAAAGTTCAAACACTTATTGCCATTTTAAAAAATTTATATAAAATAAGAAACAAGACTCTTTTATTCCCCCCAGGGATCAAGTAAGAAATTTATATGGGTCTTCATTGTTGGGATAATCGGAAAATTTGCCAGAACCAATCTGGGAATTTATTTTGCTCAATGTGACATCTTTTCACCTTTAGTACTTCAGTTTGTAACACAAACGGTACTGTGCTGAGCTATGTAGTAAGGAGTGCCATGCTTATGTATGCAGACAGATATGGCTCTGGAAAGAGATGCATGGTCACATGCGTGTTATGTAAACAGCAGTCTGTCAGAAGGAGAGCCTCTGATCATTAGGACGTTAATGAGTAACAAGCATATTGTAAGCAAAGAACAACAGTACATAATGCTTTCATTGTCAGCCAGGAACTGTGCTGGTCATAACCTGGAAGGTCCTAGGTGTCACTTTTCCCAGGCAAGCTGATGGTCACCCAACATGACAAGTGATTGTGTATCCAAGGCCTGACTGAGCTCCAGACTCCCCCAAATGTGGTGGGCTGTGCTCCCTTGTCATCATGTCAGTCCCCCAGTCCTAGAATACGTCTGTGGCCTGGCTTGACCTCCTCCATATGTCAGAAGCAGAGTATCATCTCCCTGTTGTAGGAGACGGGTAGAGATTGAGGTCTTACAGAGGCCCATGCCCCTTCTTGCCCCAGAGCTTACAGGGACTCCTCATTTCCTTCCAACTGGCATGATCCATCAGATTGTGTATTCTGACCACAGAATCATACCCGAAGAGGCTTGAAAGGTTTAATATCATCACCTCCAAACAACTTAGGACACAGATGACTTGACTTTAACTGTGACTGCCAGATAAACCACACGCTGGTCTCCGTTTAACGCAGACAGCCCGAGTCACTCTCCAAATCAGCTTTCCTCCTCGGTGGATGGTTGACCTGGAAGCCAGTCATGTCTGATCTTGCTCTCATGCCCGTGGGGTTTGCAGTATAGAACCTTCTAGTCCTACATGTCTCCCAGCTTCTTCCCCCAGCTTAGCAAAGATATACTAAGGTTCAGTGGAGAAAAGTTTCAGTCATTCTCAAGCTTCTGATTTGTAGGGCAGGTGAATGGGTCTGTTAAGTGCTACCTGGGGTAAGGTCTTACCCAAGCTAACATGACTTGTAGAAATGCTGCAAAGTGGACAAATGAATTTAGCACCCAAGAAACTAGGTAGCACACATGGTAGGCACTCAGTAAAGTTCTCCAAATCCAGGGTGATTTCTGCAGGTGACTTGCATTTCCCTCTTGCTCCTCCACCTGACCTTTCCTCCATGTCACTCCCCCAACTAACAATCCGTGTGTAGAGGCAGAGTAATGAGGGAAAAGGGAATCACTCAGTATCGCATCTTGCTGGAGAGAAGACCCACAACTCTTGGCCTAACTGGAGTTTGGGCATGATCAAGAAGAATAAATGACTGGCTATATTTCCTCCCAGCTCCACGGCAACAATGCCTCCGGCATACTCAGCATTCCTCTGCAACTCACAGACCGAAGGGAACCTGGAGGCCCGATACATGTGTCAGAAGGCGGGCCAGTTATTCAGCTGCGCAGGGCTCCACGTGCGGGAAGCCTGGGGGAAAGGAGAGACAGGCAGCAGACTCCAGCGTGGCGCTTTGGACATGTCTGAGAGAGAGTGATGGCAGGGCAGGCAGAACCGTGATCGGGGCAGCCCTGAGCGATGCCCCAGGAACTCAGGAAGGAGGCTCAGCGGCAGGCCCAGACGTGGGCCTGAGCTGCATTCAGTGTCTGGAGCATGTCACCCCGGCATCCTCAGCGTGTCCGCAGTTTGTCATCCCCCATTTGGAGAAGCTGCAGCGGAAGATGCTGTCCTCTGTGCCTTTGCAGGCGACATCATCCATCCAGATCCTCCCGGTGCCTGTGGAGACAAGTCAAGAATGGTTCCTTGCAGGAGAGCAGGACAGAGGCGAAGCGGGACATGGCTGTGTGTCCTTGACCAGGCTGTCTTGGGCTCTGTGGGCCTTCTCTTGTCCCCCCTCCCCTCTCCTCTCTCCCCCCAACAGGACGTCATTGTTCATTTCTACACTGGGTTTCTTGAATGCAGAATAACAGCAGTTGCTGGTGAGGATTTACTGAGTAGCTCATGCATCCTATACAGATATGCAATCTTCCTCTGTCCTCACCCTGGTGCCATGAGATAGGTAGTAATAAACCCACTTTGTAGATGGGAAAACAAGCACAGAAAGCAAGGGTACAAGGTTGTTCAGCTTGTTAGTGGCGGAATCTGAACTCAAGCCCAAGTCTTGCTGCCTCCCAGGCTCGTGGGAAATCCCACATAGCCTTGGACATACAGTAACTCACAGCCTTTTATTTTTTTATTTTTTGATGACTATTCAAGCAGGGACTAATCAGAGGCACAACAGGCAGATCTCGGATTGTCCTGTCGCCCCAGAACCAAGTAAGCCAACACTGCCTCCAAGCTTCTGGAGCTTCAAGCAGATGGTCCTATTCTAGGAGCAACAAACAGGAATGGCAGGGGCCCCCAGGAGTTGGCATTCTAACCAGACATCTTTTTTAATGGCAGGCAGAAGCGTGCCAAACCGTGAGTAGCTGGGCCAGTGCCTTAAAACCATCGATTTGAGTTTTGCCTGCCGACAACCCTATTCACCTCGTGCTTAAGAAAATCAACCAGCTGATCTGAAAATGCCCATGTAGGGGATCCTAGAGTTTTAGCGGGTCCTCCCAGGATTGTTCCTGAATCGCGAGAGACATAGCATTTAGCTCCTTCAGTGAATGACAGGGGACTGTGCAGCTGGGTGCGGCTCCAGGAGGGCGTGGAGAGCGTTTGTCTGGGGCCAGAGGAGGCAGTGGAGATGGGAAGTCGCCTGTTTGATTGGGCTGTCTGGGTTGGTGGCTGTGCCAGGCCCCAGATGGTAGGGCCCTATTTGGGAACCCTCTGGAAAGACGACAGGCTTCAGACCCTCACTGAAGCAGTAGCTCAGAGCTTCAACAGCGTGCTCCTGGAGCTTACTGGAAATGGAGAACTTCAGGGCCTGCCCGGCACTACTAGTCCTCTAGTTCCAGAATCTAAGTGTGCCAAGGGGATGTGCATCGAAGTTTGAGAAGCGTGGGTATGGCAGACATGGAGTTTTCCAACAAATAGGACAGACCCTGATCTCAGTCTCAGCCCCCATCTGGGGAACATTCCATTCAGTGCTAAGAATGCAAGGGGGTTGCCAGGATGTGAAACTGCCGGTGCTGAGACCAAGGAACTCAGTGAGCTGGGACGGCTAGTCCTGCAGCACTCCAACTTGGTAGGCTCACGACAGCAGCTAAAAGCACAAGCTTAAAGGTCAGAAACTGGCTTCCAATGTAACTGGCTGTGGCGACGTAAGCAAGTGACATGAGGTAATAGTTTCTGTTACTGAAAGAGCTTGAAACCCACCACAGCCACATAGAACAGGCAGTTCAGGCTGAGCACCATCCCCTGTCCCTGGTCCTGTACCCTCCCTGTCCCAGCTCTTAGCAGTTGGACAAGCTCTCTTTCAGAGAAATAGTTAAGTCTGTTAAACCTTGAAACACTCAGTCCTGAGCTGCTTGGGAAGAATGCCTTTACAAAGGGCACAGACGGGAACGTTGAAACCATTTTGTTGCCCATGAAATCTACATGTGAACTCAGTGGTTTTGTGATGCAGACATTTCCAGCATCCGATGTTGTGGGATGGCTGAGCAGTGACTTCAGGGACAGAGCTGGGAGGAGAGGCCTCCTCCCGCTGTCTTCCTGGATGTTGTTTCTCTACCAAGCCTCTTCCCTGGCCGGATACCCTGTGGCTCTTACACAATAAGGCCTTTGAGGCCGAGCAATAATTCTCAGATTAAATGTCTCCTGGAAAACACATCAGTTTACAAATTACCCAGGAAAAGGCTGCAGGCCCAAGAGCTCTGTGGGATTAGTCACGCCCAAAGCAAATAAAGAAGCAAATAAAAGAGACTGACAAATGCAGAACAGGCCCAAGGTTCCCAGCCCAAATGTGGATACAGGATCTCAAAACTCCAAACATAAGTTGGTTTTGAGCCAGGGAGTTCTGGGTAATTGTCAGTCATGGAAGAGCTAATCCAATGGGAGCAGGGTGGTAGAATCAGCAGCACTGAAGGTCTGAGTTACTACAGTGTCCTGGGGGATCACTGAAGGGTAATGATGTGTAAGTCATCTCTGTCCCTCACTCCACATCAGAGCCGTGACAACACCCACGACTTAGGTACCCATAGTCACTTTGGTTTTAGCACTGATACCTGATCACTCGAAGTATAACCTGAGGATCAGGAGTGTCACCGTCACCAGGGAGCTTGTTAGAAATGCAGTCTTCAGCCCACCCAGAAAGGAGTCAGAGTCTGTGTTCTAAGATCCCTGGTTCCTAGGCGCCTGTGAGTCTGAGACCCCTCACTCTTAAGTAAGTTGGCACCTTCACCACCACCCCACCCCCCCCTTTCTCTCTTTGGACTCCATAACAATGCCCTGTCAGGTGATCAGGGGGAGGGGGCTTACTTGCCATTTTACAGATCAGAAAAATGAAGCGACAGGTGACATGTTATCTTGAGGAGGCAGAATGGGGGCTAGAGCCCAGGCCTTGTGATACTTAGAGCAGTCGGAGCATAAGAAGGTGATGCTGTTGGGATGAGTAAGTAGAAATTTTATTTGATCCGTACTGTTCATTCATTCAATAAATACTAGAGGACCTATTCCAAGCTCAGCGGTATTCAGTGTTTGGCTCACATCATTGAACAAAAAAGATAAGCAACAAATATTTCTGCCACACGGACTCACACTGAGCTTCTTATTTACTTAGATGGAATAGGTTACATTGAACCCCCTCTGCTCCTCGCACAGAGATAGGCAGAACAACCAACAAATGATATTTAGGAGACAGGAAAGTGGCGGCCCCAGAGGGGACTGACCCCCTAGTCTCAAGGCAAAGAAAGTCATGCCTTAGGCCTCTGGGGCACAACCTGTCCCCTTGCTCCCCAGGAAGCAGAGCACTCAGTGCTCAGTACGAAACACTCAGCCAGGGGTGGTGAACGCTGCCTTGGCCGAGCCAGCCCCCTGCCTGCTTGCGTGAAGGAAACTTTATTGGACACAGCCCCATGTGCGGTCATATTCGGTCTGTGGTGGCTTTAGTGCTACGTCTGTAGCCGTGAGACCATTTGGCCCATGAAACCTAAAATAGTGACAACTGGGCTTTTACAGGAAATGTTCACGCTAAACCATCTCCCAGTATTGGAATTCTGTCTTAGAAACAAAGTGCATAAAGTGATAATAGTGATGTGATCAGAAGTAAACACTGTCAGTTCCACCCTCCATCCACTCCCACCTACAAATCTGTCCGCTTTTGCTCCCATCCTCACCTCCTCTTCGGTCTATCTCCCCTGATGGCTAATCCCCAGCTAGGTTAGATTCTGCTCCCTCCAGCTTCTTTTAGACTGCCCACCCTTCTCCTCCAGCATCTCCATCTGCATCTGCTTCCTCTTCAACAGCTCCTGGGCCCGTTTAAAATTAAAAAAAAAAAAAATCCAAAAGTCTTGCTCATTTAGGTTTTTCCAGTTTTTACCCCCCAGGGAAGCTGATAATTTGATTACTGAGCCTTGGCCAGGAAACATTCTATGTTGCCAGACCACTGGGAGAAGGGCCAGGGACTGGCAGATTCCTGTGAGAGGCTGAGGACAGCTCAGGTTAGGAGGTGCAGAGGTCCTCCCTTCTCCCTTCCCTCTCGTATTTATCCTCTTCCTGTTACTCTCTGGGCACAGTTCTGGGCTTTCCAGCTCTACAGGCAGACCCCCCCCAAGATTCTTACAGTCAGTTCCAGGACAGGAAGAAGCTTCTAATAATAGCTCTGAAGATGGAGCAGCTTTCCTGGGGGACAGTGAGTTCCATTGTAGGGAGAATCTGGGCAAAGGCTGGGTGACGCTTGGCAGGATTGCTGTCTAGGGGACTCAAGAAAGGTTCAGAGAGACCAGTTACAGGGTTCCCGGGCCCTGTCCCCATACCCTTTTCCTCCAGAGCGCCTTACCTTGCCCGAATCGAGCTGTCCGATACACCTCCTCAGCGCCTCGGAAGCCCAGCATGCGGCACACCACGTCCCCGTCCTTCTTGTCCCAGCCATCATCACACACGGTACCCCAGCGCCGCTCGTGGTACACCTCCACACGACCCTCATACCGGCTCGAGCCGTTCACCAGCCTGATCATCGCGGGATCCACGACACCTGCAGGAGCAGCCAGTCATCGGCCCGCTCGGACACGCCAGCCCCTCCGCCCGCTGCAGGGAAGGGCAGGCTGAGGCTGCAGAGACACGCAGCGCCCCTGCCCTTCATCGGGCTGCTTCTCACTACTGGTTTTCTTTTTAAATAGAACCTCTCTTTAAAAAAACGTGTGTAAAGAAAAGGCGCAGGCAGGAGGAAGGCTGGCAGGCAAGCAGGCAGGGAGGGATGAGGAAGAGGCATTTGTACTTTCATTTCCGTTTCGTTGTACATCTTGGTTGTCCCCCTGGCCCCGGGGTGCGCGTCCTGGTCTTCGGGCTGTATGCGGACCGTGCTCTCGGCCAGAGGCAGCGGACCCAGCCGCTACTCCACCAGGGCACATCACTGTTTGTTTGTTTTTTTTAAGAGCAGTTTTAGGTTCACAGCACATGCAAAAGTACAGAAATATCCTACATGCCCTCTGTCCCTCTCCCACGCCCAGCCTCCCCCACGATCAACATCCCCCAACAGAGGCTGACACTTGTTACAGTTGATGAATCGTCATCACTCGAGTCCATCGTTTCCATTAGGGTTCACTCTTGGCGGTGTACTTCCCAGGACATCGACAAATGGATGGTGACATGTATTGGCCATTATATCATCATACTGAGTAGTTCCACAGCCCTAGAAATGTGTGCACTGCCTTTTCTGAACATCACATAGTCGGGGCCATTTAACATGCAGCCTTTTCAGATTGGCTTCCTTCACTGAGTGATCTGCACTTAAGGCCGCCTCCACGTCTCCACGTGCTTCAGTAGCTCATTTCTTCTTAATCCTGACTACTATTACCTCGTTTGGCTGCACACAGTTTATCCCTTCACCTACTGAGGGACACTGGACTGTCCCACATTTTGGGAATTGTGAGTAAGACTTCTATAAGCATCCACAGGCAGGCGTGTGTGTAGACAACTTTCAGTTCCTCTGGGCAAATACTAAGGAGTGTGACTGCTGAATTCCTCTCAGTTTTTGAGACCTGGTAACTAGTGGTCACATCTGCCAGGGAAGAGGGTGAAGGAGGGACGTAGGACATCAAGGAAAGGCAAAGACCTCGTGAGCAGGTGGTGGTGCTGCTCAGGCGGTGGCAAGGTCCCCAGGAAGTGTCTCAGCCCTGAGTTCTGTCGTTCATGTCCACTTTCCCACTACGCTGTGAACACGAACGTTCATGAAGCCAGACAAACTGGGGTGAATTCCGGCCCTGCTGCTGGCTATCCGTACGTGGGAGACAGCAGTTCATCCGACCTAAGATGCTGCTTCTGTAGGGCCTACTACTAGCTTACGTGACAAAGGAAGGAAAAAGCTCTGTCACTTTCAGTGGTAAATTATGCCAATTGCTAGAGGCTTCGGATTTCAGAGATCTTAACATGTATGTCACAGAATCGGTGAACATGCGGTACTTGTAAAGCGCTTCAAACAGCGACTGGTACATACTTAGCTCTTCCTTTTCCCTTAAGAAAGTCTCATAGCTTCTTGGAGGGCATTTCCCCACCTGGGACATGGGGTCAGCACACAGGGCCACCATGCAGACTAAATGAAAGGATTTCACACAAGACTTAGACGCAGTGCCTGGCGCACAGCAGAGCTCAGAAATCCTAGTTTGCTTCTCTCTTGAATGACTGGCACTCTGTCACAAGCATCTATTGACTGGTTAGCATGGAACCTGGCTGTAGGAAGTGAGTGTAAATGTTGGCTGCATGGATGAATGAATCAAGATTCATTCTTTCACGTTAAAAGCAATGCATTACTTTCCCAATGGGATGTTTCACTTGGGAAGCAAAGAATAGCAGAGCAGCAGAAAAAGCTTAAGATCACCTTAAAGTCAGGGTCTGGCTGGAAAGTCAGCGTCAGGGCCTACAAATGGCTAGTGCTAGAGGTGGGGTGGCAGCTCCGGTCTCCTGACATATCATCTAATGTCCTTTTCACTGTCCTGCCTGCCCTGTCATTCATGAGGGGTTAGGGTCACCCTTGGCGAGCTGAGCTACCTCATTTAACACAATATTGGGATGAGTGCTGGGTCTTACATCCGGCACACATCGACATCATTAGGCCCGCTGTGAATGCAGATTCCTGGGTCCACCCAGACCTATGAATCAGTCTCGGTGGCAGGAGTCAGGCGCTGTCCTTCTTCTAAGTGTCCCAAAGACTTTCGTGTTTACACACACACACTCTCACATACACACACACACACACTCTCACATACACACACATACTCTCACACACACTCTCACATACACACAACTCACACACACACACTCTCACATACACACATACACTCTCACATACACACACTCTCTCACATACACACACACTCACATACACACACACACTCTCACATACACACACATTCTCACACACACTCTCTCACATACACTCTCACACACATACACACACTCACACACACTCTCACATGCACATACATTCTCTCACACACTCACACACTCTCTCACACACATACACACTCTCACACACTCTCACATATACATACACTCACACACTCACATACACACACTCTCACACACACTCTCTCATATATACACAACTCTCACACACACACTCTCACATACACACACACTCTCACACACACACACATTCTCTCACACACTCACACTCGCTCACACACATACACACACGCTCACACACACTCACACACACACTCTCACATACACACACAGTCTCTCACACACGCTCACATATACATACACACTCTTTCACACTCACTTTCATGCTCACAGAGACACTTCCTGGGGACCTCTCTGGGGACCCACAAAGTCTTCATCTTCCCTTCATATGCAGACTGGCATTGGGAGTGTGAGGATTACATGATCTGGAAGTTTCCTCCCAGCTAAGTGTTCAGTGATTCCATGGACAATGAAGGGGTCAAGGTGTCTTTTTTTGATCAGAAGCCACCTGCGCCTGAGGGGTGGAGGCGCAGACACCAGGCTGTGATAAGATGCAGGAAAAATCCCCATGTGCACTGCCAGGGAAAACAGCAAACCCGCTGCAGGTCTCCTTCCGATAAGTACTGCTCCCTTGCACAAGTTTTTCCTGCTTTCTTTCTGGGCCAGACGGGCTGGGGGTTTCCTCTTCTCATGACTGTGACTTGGCAAAACCCCTCACTAGCTCCTGGAGGAGGTGGCAGAAACAATAAACCCCACATCCGCACCACACGAACGAGGAGAGGCGCGAGTCAGCCATGTGTCTGGCCTGGGGAAAGCCCAGCTTCTTCTGCCCAGGAACCCAAGGTGACACCAGGGAACTGCCACACCCGGGTGCTGAAGGATGACAAAGCACGATGGCTTTGAAAGGCTCCTCGCCATGCTAAATGCCGCTTTCGATATCTCCTTCATCCTGACCACTCTGCCCACACAGATTTACTGAAACACAAGCACCCATCGGACTGTCAAAAAGAACTGAGAAAGCACGAGTGAACACAAGAATCCTGGAGAAGCCGGAATGGAGAGGCCAGGCCTGAGGCAGACGCTCCCCTGCGAGCAGCAGTGACAAGTTAACCTGGAGCCAGCAGCACATGAGGCCTGGCCCCTGGCTGGGCTGGCCGAGCCTGCAATGTCAGTCTTGATTTCTCACAGACCTGCCTCGCCTCTGTCAGCACCCTGTCACGGTGGCAGAGGCCACATCAGTCCGGGAGGCCTCCCACAGAAGCCTCAGTGTGCGGCTGGAAGTGGAGGGAGAGGTAGCAGGAGGATGCTGTGGGTTCCAGAGCAGGGCAGGCAGAATTTAGCGTGTCGGGCCAAAATCCCAGAAGTGGTGTCGTGTGAAGCGGGCAGCTGGGGCTGATGTTCAGAGGTTTCCCCTTGTCCTCTCTGCTGTGGCCAGCCTGAGCTCACTTCATTCCCTTCTTCGCTTACTCAGATAAGGGACTAACCCTCTGTTAGGGCTCTGTTCTGGCAGCTATGGATACATCCATGAATGAAGTCCCTACTCTCATGACTGATATTTTAGTGGGGAGACTTATAAGAAAGCTGGGAACCAAAAACAGAACTGTGACCAAGTAGTGATGAGGGCTCAGCCAGGAACAGAAGCACAGAAAGGGGCATGCAGAGAGGGATACCATCTGGATAGGGACACAAGGCAGGGAGTGGAGAGAGAGGGGAGGAGGCAATATCGTGAATGGATAGAGAAGGAAAGTCTTGAATGATGACCTGACTGAGCTGAGGGAGGACATGGGTTCTTCAACCTCAGAAAAAACTCTTTCTGTTCTCTGGTTAAGCTTTTCTTGTTGGTTAAATCTCAGTTTAAATATACCTGCTCTCAAAAAGTCTTCCAGGTCCATGGCCAGGGTCCCTTCTATGGACATACCGCTTCGAATAATAATTGCCTGTTCACGATTTTAGTACACTGTGAGTACTGGTCACCCTGAGGACAGACCACGTGGCCTGACACAGTGCCGGGTTACTGAGATGTGTAAAATGAAGCTTGCGTGTAAACAGACTGATAATAGACACCTTGGTGGCAGTTCTGTCTAGTTGGCACAGCTCTCATTGCCTAGAATTTTGGTGAGAGCCTGAGCGGAGAATCAGATGTCAGGGCATCCCTGCCTCGAAAACCTCTTTATTCTATCGATACCCTTCCTGCTCACTCACTCACGCCTGGTGGCCTCTTCAGTGGGACAGGCCTCAGTCCTGGGTCCAGGGCTGTTGGTACAAGGACCACACATTCTGAATGAGAAAATAGGGACCTGGGTCTCTGTTTCTTTTTCCAAGCTGTCATGCAATTATGGTGGGTACTGGAAGAAATCTGGAAATTGTTATTTGGATGCTGAAATGCTGGATTTCCCAGGAGGCTTCAATGTATATAGAAGTGACAGAATATTTGGAAACAGGAAAATTTAAAGAAATTGGAAACATATGGTAACCATAACTGCAGTACTCGTAGCATGAATTTCAAGGAGGTCTCGGGTCTATGCCCCGTGCTCCCCATGCACCAGACAAGGTCAAAGCCCCCAGCACCCCCCCGGGGTTGGCTCATCAAGCACTGGAGTCTGTTCCTTGTCACTCATTCCCAGCCCCCAGATTCAGGGCTTCCTCCCACATTAGAGGATGGACATGGCCCTGCTGGTGGGGTCAGCAGATGCTGCATGTCCCAGTAGAATCAAAACGATCCTGAAAGCTAATCACCCCCGGACGCACCCGACTTAGATGGCACACTTCCTTCCCGCTCCACCTTCTAGAACATGGCGCTAGCAGTGATTTTGGTGTCCTTTTCTGCAACAAAATCTAGGTTCTGCGGCTACCTCCCTTGGGAAAACCGTAAGTTGAGGTTTGATCTGATTATAATGCAAACAGCCTCGACCGAGTGACAGGGAAGGCCCGTGGGACTGTTCCATACTCTCCAGCCTTCCCCGCTCTGTGCAGGGGAGACCACAGCCTGGCTCTTCCCAGGCCTGAGCAGTGATGTCACCTCCTGGAACACACTTGGGGAATCACCAGTAACTCCAACAGTGACCCCCTCACTAGCTCAAGAAGGAAGCCGTGACTCGTGAAGAGGTTTGGGTTTCTGTGGGCAGAAGGTTTAAACTTCGATTTTTCCCAGCAGTTTCTGCCCCAGGGCACAGTTTGCTCACCAAGCAACTAACCGCCACTTAGAAACACTCACCCCACAGCTGTGTCAGCCCCCACATAATCAAACGAGGTGCCTGAGAGGCGGCCTCGGCTGGGTTTGTGACCTCCTGCCTACCCAGCCCCTGAGCCAGTCGGCCCTGGAAAGTCCTGCCTGAGGAAAACGAGGGTCCGCCAAACGTTCCCCACCTGGCCTGACTTAGGTGCCTACAGGAAGCCTCCTCATGAAGAGAGTATCCACGTCTCTGCTGTTCTGACGTCCCCAGCCTGCAGACTGAACTCCAGCGGACTCGCACCACAGTTCGCAAGCGGAGGGACAGGGGCGACCACGAGGCCGGCCTCACCCAGCTCGACCCAGGAAGAGCGCTGTCCGGGTTCCGTCTCCGGCCTGGGCCGCTGCCCGCAATGCTCAGAGGCCAAGAGATTTTTCTGACTGGGCAGTTCGTCCCAACCCCTAGGCCTCTAAGTCTGGCGCAGAGTTTTCCTTGCACCTTCCCGTCCCCCATCACAGGGACACCCAGGTGGTCACAGCGTGTGTCTCTCTCTTCCTTGTTGCTCCAGGATGGGGCAGAGCTTTTCCCTTTAGACAGAGTGGCCGACAGAGAAGAGTCCCCTGGAATCAGAGCCCAGGCTAAAAGCAGTGCTTCGTCTCGCTGTGACCCTAGTGGGTGGGTGGGCACTGGACAGGAGGAAGGACGGGCCCTTCCTGCTGCTCCATCCTTGCTCTCTTTTGGACCAAAGGGTGTAGTCCTTTCACTGCCATGTCTTCTGGAGCCTCAGTGGATCCAGCCTCTACCAGGCCACGGGTCTGCCTCCTCATCTCTGACCTGCTCTACCTTCCCTGCCTAATGCCCAGGCCACCCAGGAACCAGCCACGAGGCTCTCCTTTCCCCGGCTGCAGCATCAGGCCAGTCTCCCACCCTGGCCGGCTGTGAGGAGGGGGCTGAGGGACAGGCAGGGCTGGCATCCCGATGAGCCAGATTTGGTTTTCCAGGAAAGCTCTAGTAACAGCTTTCCGAGGCTTGTTTGTGGACGACAGATGCTGCCTTGCTTGGTGTGCGGAGCTCCTTTTAGGTAAGAGTCACACCACCCTGAGGCTTTTCCATCACAAATGATGGAGAACTGGCCAGCTGGCAAAAACTTGGCGATCACATGGTCCAAACTTCACGTGAGACAGGAGAGAACAAGACCCAGAGAAGTGATGTGTCTGGCCCAAAGTCATCCTGCAGTTAAATGTAGAACTAAGGCCTGAACTTGACACTTAACCCTTGAATCATGTCTTTACCCCCCTTTCTCTCCCAGAGGCCAGCTTTCATGGGCTCTATGGCAGAGTCCGTTGACTCTGCTTCAAGACTTTGCTGCGAGATGCCCTTTGATGGAGCAGTTACATTAAAAGATTAATTTGATCCCAGAACGATAAAGCTTCTGCCTCAAATTCATAGGAAAAGCTTGGCTTCTCTGAAGTCGTAGGGGAGGACCAAGATGGCAGGAGTGCCCTTGTGAAGCATGACTTCTTCTGAATTTGTATTTGAAAAGGAACATGTCCTGTTTCCTAGCAGGGGAAGGATGGAAGCCATTCTTAGCTTTTGAGGATGTGACTGCAGATGCTGAAGCCCAAGGAGATTCTGCTTCATGTGCACGGATGTGGGGTGCTGACGATGCACCTTCTTTATTAATTCTTTATACTCATCTTTACCACGTGTGCTCTTCTCTTTCCAACTCCGTGTTAACTGACCCTGCTAGCTGCATTTCTGGGATCTCCCGGCCCCCAGTTCCAGCAGTGTGCCAGGTGCCAACATGCACGGACACACAAGTGAGGTCTTTGCCCTCAGGTGCTCAAAGGAACTAATGGCCTAAGTGGGTGAGACCTCTAAGACTCCCCGTCCAACCCGACCCAGGCTGAGGAAACTGAGCTTCAGGGAGAGGGAGTAAACAGCTATTCTTGGGGTGCAGATTCCTCTTTTCCTAGACTCTGCTCCTCCCAACACTGACCACATCCAGTACTTCCCAGGCCATGAGACAGTGTTAAGCTGGCCTGGGGTCAGACTGCTAGGGCCTAATGGAGGCAGGCTGGTGGGTACTGCCTGGGGTGCTCCAGAAAAGCCCCCTCTGGGAGGGTGACATGCACACGTCCTATTTTCTATGCAGAAGAGATGTTTTATTCATCTATGACCACGTCACACTTCATGTTATGCCAAATAAAGTGTTTGATGAATAGGTGGGATGCATGGCAGACAGGTGGGATGCAGGGCAGACAGGTGGGTACCTCCGGGACTTTATTCATGGGTGTGACTAGAACCCCAGCCTCACAGTTCTGTTGTCTCCTTGATTCTGGTCTTCACCTTTGGTGCCTGGCCTTTGAGAAAGGGTGCTGTGCCCACACGCTGACCCACTGCTCAGGGTGGCAGGAGCAGGAGTGAGGCTGCCCCGGCAGGGGCTCTGTGCGCTCACATAGTGCGGGGGCCATGACCCTGGATTGCATCTAAGTGCGCTTCTCTAAAGATCATTCCAGTCTCCCCAGTGCAGGCCTGACCTTTCAACATGTATCAGCCTAGCGGTGGGGACACAGGTATATGAGCCTGCTGCTTCTCTACACAAGAATGCGACAAGACAGTTCCAGGTCACCCCTGCTAAGTGGCACAGGCATGGATCCAAGCCAGGCAGGCAGGTGGCGAGGAAAGTAGGGAGCCAGGAGGGTAGGGCAGGGCATACTGTGTTCTTAAGTCCTAGAGGCTCGAAGACACCCTCTTCCTCATTTCCTCGCCTGTCACACCCACTGCACAGGGCCGTGGGGTGATCGGTGACAGAGTCCCTCCTTGACCAAACTAGCCAGGTTCCTCTGAGCTTGCTCATCAACTAAGCCTTGACCTTGGCCTGTGGAGACTGAGCAAACATAACAGTTTTTAACAGCTGAGGACCATATCCCTAGGATAACCCTACCCTGCCTGCGAAAGCAATGCTGCCAAATGTGTTGACTGTCCAGCTGACACCTGAAGTCTCCTGTCTGTGGAGGGAGGCGTCTAATGAATCTAATATGTGGCAAGTGTCTCCAGAGAAATGTCTCTGCGCTCTCTGCCTTGTAAAGAGATATGCAGGAAAAGCACAATCCCGGCAAAAACCCACTTGGGTTTCCTGTTGACCAGCCTCGCTTCCTCTTGTCATTGTTCACTCCTCTGACTCTTCTGAGCCCCCTTACCACCTCCGTAGTCCTCGTCCTCCTTTTCCAAAGCCCTGTCACCTCTGTATAAGTGGAAGTTGGGTTTGTTTCTCACTGGCCTCTTTTTCCTATTCCAACAGTATGCTGCTGATTAAATCCACCCTGTGCTTTAGAGTCCGGTTTTATCTTTGTCATCAGATGTGAAAAGACTGGCACTGGAGAGCCTGGTCAAGGGGTATGCCATGCTCACAGCCCATGGGCACTACCTTACACATGGGTAAGGCCATGAATGAGTGATCTGGCTGGATAGTTCTGTCCAGACCAGTATGATGATGATGATGAGCAGGACCACCCAGATCCCCTGAGGAATCTGACTGGGGGAATATGGAGAACTGAGCAGAAGCAAGAAGATGGGGAGACTTGACAGCGGAGAGAATCTGCCTTGGAGGAATGAGACCCAGCCGAAGACACGCCTTCCAGTGCTGCGGCTCCTGGAATGGCCTTGGATTCTGGGTGACCTCACCGTCCAGGCTCTGTAAGGCGCACTTGGACTAGGACTCCTGGCCTTCCAGAGTTCCCCAGGGAACTCTTTTCTATCTGTCCCATGACTTGAAATGAGTCTCTTGCTACCAAAGAGCACCTGTGAGTGTCACACATCTAAGCGCTGACTGGCGGTTTGCCTCTTGGGCCCCGAGTGTATCTTGGAATTTGGATGGAGGACAACTTGGCCATGATGATGCCTGTGAAGATGAAACAGGGTAGAGCGAAAGAGACTGGTTCTGGACTCAGGATTAGGGTCTGCATTCTGGCTCTGCCACTGGCCAGGTGCGATGTCCCTGCTCTCCTTAAAAGGAGTATAATGGTGACTGGGAGCAACAGCCCTTGTCAAGGAGTCAGTGCATCACAGGCCTCTGTCGCTGTGACACCCACCCCTGGCTGGTCAGCACTCACCCAGCAATGGGTGGGACAGCTTGGGGGTGGCTCGGACACCACAGGTCTGACCAGGGATCATAGCCTCACAGCCTCGAAAGTCACTTGGCAAAGCCACCCTGCTGGGTGGGGAGAAGAAGCAAGGCGGACTCATCCTTCCTTCAGACCCATCTCCTAAGTCTCCCCAGCACACCACTGTTGGCTCCTGGGCACATCAGGACAGGCACTGGCGCAGATCACTTCTGCTGTCACCAGTGCTCTGCTTACTAATGCGAGCAAGGCAGCTCTGGAATGGCCTGGGAATGTGGTGCTCGGGCTAAGCCATCTGCGGCTCTCAGCACAGACCTCATGAATCTAATATGTAGGAACTCTCTCAGGAGAAATGTCTCTGCTCTCTTTGCCTTGTAAAGAGATATGTAGGAAAAGCAAGATCCCAGTCAAAAGAGTCTGGCCTGACCCAGTCACCCCGGATCTCAATTTCTAAGTCCCAGAGGTAGAAGGGACCTTGGACATGGGCCTTAACCGTCCCCTGCCCCCGCTCCCACTCCAAACACACAAATCCACGCCACTCTCTGTCATGCCTGCCAGTTGCTCATCCGCCCTCTGGGGAAGGACAGGAACTTGCCAGCATCTCTCAGGAATTCAGTCTAGGACTTTCACCAGTCGCTGGCTTCATGCACAGGGTGCTGGCCTCTCTGATGGCCGCAGTGCTTTCAACTGATTACTCCCTGCCTTATTTAACTCTGGAAGCTTTGGATTTTGTGGTTTTAACTGGGGAGTGAGACGTGGCATACTGTCCTTTCTCCAGCATTTGGATGGGTGACACAGGGAACAGCTTCCCAGCCCCTCAGAGGGCCTGGGAGGATAGCTTAGTGCCATAACACCACTTCAGGCTGTGGCAGCCTTAGAACTACCTACTTTCCACAGGCCATGCCCACAACCAGCTCAGAGTCACCCCAACCCAGCTACAGCAGAGCCAAGGCCCAGATGTTACCCTTGAGTTGATTTCAAGGATGGACTGAAGGGAACTAACGTGGACTCGGTGCCCCCTACTTGTCAGGAGCTGTGCAAAGTGCTTTACACTCTTCCCTCACTCCTCATCCCCAGAGCTCCGCGAGTTAGCTATGCTTTCCACATAACAGGAGAAACGGGCCCAGAAAAGCCAAGGAACTTGCCCAGAGTCACACAGCCGCTGAAAGTGGAGTAAGGAAGAAGAGCAAAGCCTTTGATTTTCAAACCACAGAGCTGACGGTCAGCTCGAATACTTCAGATGTTTAATCGTAGCTGTCCCATGCATGCCGCACCTCTCATCAACCTCATACCAGCGGGGCCACAGTGGTCAGTGTCTTTAGGAAAGAGAAACTTACGTCCAGTGTGCTGGGCCCTGGCCTGCATGTAGGCATCACCTGGGGTTAGCACCACTCGCGCAGGTGGGAATGGCTTTGAACTGCTTGCAGGTGATGCAAGCACACAGCCAGGGCCGAGCCACCCTGTCGGAGGGGACAGGTCTGGGTCCCAGCCCAGCTCTACAGCTTTCCAGTCCTGAGAAAGGCACCGATGTCACCTCTCTTGGGGAGGTTTCCCCGATTGTGGCCTCAGTATGCACCGCCAGCATCTAACACCGACCCCCCTCTTCCAGGTGTCTCCCACTCAGTATTGTGAGCTCGGAGAACGCCCCATCTTTTCAGCACCTCTGCTTCCCAGTTGCAGCCTCCTAGCAGGTTAGAGAGCCTGGCACACGCACATGCGGCAAATTGTCCTGAGTATGCAAGCAGATGGGTGTGTGTGTGAGTGGGGTTTGCTGCAAGAGGCCCCAGGAACAGGAACGCTCTCTGGGTGCCCCAGAGCCTGCTTGACGGGGCATCAGAAGAGGCCTGCAGTGCAGGGCCCTTGGCTGCTAGAGAAAAGGAGACAGGGACGCCCAGCCCAAGCCCCAGTCATGGCAGCAGCTCAGGTCTGTTTATCCTGCCTTCCTGCCCGGCCATGGCCAGACAAGTCAGAAGGAAGAGACTGGAGAGTAGAAATAAACACGGGCTGGGAAAGCGGGCTGCTTCTGCGCAGCTGCAGAGGACCGCCCCGGGGATAATCTGGACCAGCTGCCCACGAAGGAAATTGGACGTTGAGTGCCTTGTGAAGAAAGAACTTCCCAGGCCCTCGGTGCCCCACAGCACAGGGCTCCACGCCCCACCTCCCCGAGGCTGGGGGACGGCACCCTTCCGCCTCTGGACATGACACCTCTCTGTCCCCTGACGTCCGAGGTAATTGTGGTCCACGTGGGAAGGACGGGAACCATCCCATGAGCAAAAGAAGGGCTTTCCAGTCATGCTAGCTCGCCTAGGCGGCCCTGCTTGTACTATATGCTCTGGCCTGTGGACATGCGCTGTGAAACACGACCTGCCCTTGGCCAAACGTGGTGCCTTTTGTGTCTTCAAAGTACATTTGTTAGATGGTCTTCACCAAGGTGGGTAGGATTGGAGCTGAGACTCAGACACGGGAAGTGACTGTCTCAAGGCCACGTAATAAAGAAGCCACATCTGAGTCTCCAGATCTGCAGCCCAGTAGACCACTGAATTGTGTCCTTGGGGGTGGCATGGGGTACAAGGAGCAGCAGACGTACCACTCAGGTTTATTGGTCACAACTTATCGCATGTTCTCTGGAAACTAGGAAACTAGCTTGTCTTGTCCTATTTTGTCTCTAATGGCCTCCTCATGGCTGCCTGGCTCAGTGTTAGCGGGCGTGTATGGGATTGAATACTAAATGAAGAGCTCCCCCTGCCCAGCCCTGAACTGCCAGGACCCCCGACAGCAGGAGGCGGTCGCGCCAAGGTCACTCCACTGCCCAGAAGAGCTACGCAGAGCTGGCTCTGTAGGAATGCAGTGGGCAGCCAGGCAAAGAGGGGAGTCCTTTGCCAGCTTTTGCTCCTGGGCCTCCAGGGCAGTGAGGAGCCAGTGTGCTTCAACAGGCCTTGGAAGAGACGAGGAAGAGACGAGGAAGAAAGACCATAGAGACACCGGGAAAATGTAAGGGACGCCCACTCCAGCTGGTCACACTGGAGGCTGGTGTCTACTCAGCATCCCTTGAAGGCCTCACAGATCCAGTGTCTTCCCCTATAGGTCCCATGGCCAAGACAAGTGGCCTTCCTGAGGAGGTCCCTTCGCAGCCTCTGCCTTCACTCAGGTCCCTGCTCTGCCCTGTTTCAGTTCTGCCCACCCTTCAAGCACTATGTCGAGACCCTGTCCCCTCTCTTGGGAGACAGGAACGACTCTAGCTCCAGGCATCCCACTGTCCAGCTCCATGACCTTGGACAAGTAATGGAGCCTTCCAGAATAGTTTCCTCTTCTGCTAAATGGGCTGAGGACACATAACTTGGAGACTTATTCCGAAATCTGCAGGGGCTCAGTGACTGGGGTGGTCGGTCCTCAATAAACATCCTGAACTCAGGGTGGGCCCCAAGGATTGCAGGGGCCGGGGTAGAATCAAGGCGCTGAGGCGAGGGGCTCGCCAGAGTTTGAGTCCCCAGGAAACCAGTCGTGACCCCCTCTGCCACAGCATCCACGAGACCTTGTGCGGTGTCCACGGGCTTTGCTTCCTCTCCCGTTTCTTCTGTCAGGTCTACAGCAGCGCCTTTAGAGGGGCAGAAACCCAGCACCTAGGGGAAATCTGTCGTCCTGCGAAGCCGTCCCAACTACACCTCCAGGGTGTGTTCCACCATCGAGGAAGGTGTGGCTAAGGCAGCCGGCTGGCGAGCTGACCCAGTTCTCTGACAGACACAGCAGGGCCCTCGAGGGTGTGGTCCGCAGCGCCTGCAGCAGCCTCCACTTTCCCAGTTATAGGAAAGTGAGCAGGGTCATGAGGACTGAGAACCATTCCTGAGTTGTTTGGATTGCTTTCTAAATAAACAGCTTAACCAGGCCAGCTTTTAGTGTGCTGCTCCACTTAAAACTTTCTTTGACAAAACTCCACATCCAAGACCCAAAGTTCAACTCCCCTGCGGGTCCATGGCATTGGTTTTGCAGAAGTCTTGCTCACCTTACGTTTGAGGTTTGTGTCACTGAGAGTAGTGAAGTGGCAATGCCAGTCCTCACCGGAGCTGTCTCCTGCCCCTCTTGGGCAGGACAGGCACCGTGGTGTCCATTCAACATGGGCACCGAGACAGGCAGGCCGCATGCCCCAGGACCCTCGCTCGCTCACCATAATAAAACAGAGCGGTGTTCAGGGAACAAGCCGGGTCTCCCCACTCACAGTGGGAACTGCCCCACCAGACTGACCGTTGGAAGAAGAGAGCCTTCCCCTCTCACTACGCAGCTGGCTGCGAACTCTTAACCTAAACTCTAAACTCCAAACTCGGGCTTTCCCAACCTGCCCTCAGCTTTGGCCCTCAACGGTTCCCGCTTTCACTTCGCACGTACACTTGACGCCGGAACCACACCGGCTTGAACGGCAAGGGTCCAGGCGACAGCCTTTCTCTCTGCCAGTTCTTCATCCTTGGAGTCCACCAAATGAGAGCCGAGGCTGGCCGAATCCTTGAAGCTGGAGCCTTCTGCTGTGGACTGAGTGTCCGCAGATGTCTGTCCCTGCGGTGTCCTATAACCAACCCCCTGCAGATACAAGGGACGGCTGTAGTTACGTGTTGGAGGTCGAAAGTGGTGTGAGGATTTTGGCCTGTGTGAGGCTGGTGCCCCAAGCCCTGAGTTGTGCAAGGGGCCACTGCATTTGGAATATGAGTTGTCGTTGCCCAGTGAATGACTTCCTAGCACGGCTCTGCCGCTCCGGAGAACACTGACTCCCCACGGGGGCTTGGAGTCTCCAGTCTCAGCAGTTTTCCTCTCCTGGACCCATGTGGAAACTCCTCTCTCTTCTTACAAGTCGTGAAAGCAGCCAGGTAGCTCCCCCATTCCTTCCCACCTTCATTTTGCCACCTGCTTCTTGAAGGAGTCAGACCTTTTATTTTTCCAGGCCCCTTGGAATCTCTCTGAAGCCATCAATTCAGGGCAGCCCGGATTCATCCCCACCGAATGGCTTTCTGTGCACAGGAAGATTGAGGTTCTCCTGGAAGGGGTCACTAGAGGTTTTCAAGAAAAGCGACGGCTCTTGTGACTGGATTTGTTTGTGGAAGGCTTAAGATAGGCTCTTGGCAAACCAAACATCTGCCTCCTCTGGACAGAGAAGAGGGAAAAAGGAAGTTGCCGCGGGCGGAGGCAGCTGAGCCAGTGGGCACCGGGCCACATAGCCAGTTGGGTCAGAAGGGGACTGGGATCTCAGGACTGCAAGTCAGTGTTCCAGGCTGCTCCGCTGCAGCACAGGTCTCTTCTCTGTGGGAAATATGTGTTTGAAAAAGTGGACTTTCTAAACCAGGAGTAGGAAGAGCAGGGAAGCTGAACTTGGGTCTTTCTGATGGAGGAGGAGTGTGCCGACTCTGCTTGGCCCCCTCACCCCTTAGTCCTAAGTCATCTGGTTCTCCCTGATCAGCCACCTCTCACTCTGCCATGTTACTCCTGCCTGCCACCCATGCTGGCTTCCCAGTGCCCAGAAGGTCGAGTCTCGCTACACTGACCCCTACATATCTCTCTGACCTTAATTTTTGTTTCTTTCATCCCAAACCCTTGCCACGTCAAACTATTTGGGTTTATCAGACACTGCTTTGTTGCTTCACGCATGGTTCTCTTTACTTGCAAGACAGTGTCTTCCATACCCACCCATTGGACTCCAATGTGCCCTTCAAGACTCGGGACAAAGACACCTCATTGACAGAGTCTATACCAGGAAGCAAAATAAGCCTCTGTTAGTACGTCTACTCCAGCCCTTACTGTTCTCCAGTGTGATCACTGGTGTCTTTCTCACCTACCGGACAAAGAACTCCTCAGGGTGAGGCTGGGCCCTCGCCATCTCGGGTTCCCCAGCCCTTGGCCAGTGTCTGGTATACAGTGAATGCTCAGTAAATCTTTGCTAAGTAAGTGGATGAACTAGTGCTCCCTTTCCCGCAGATCTTCCTTCTTTTCACACATTGATCTTATGAAGTCAGTGAGGGAGGCCAGTTCTTCCCTTCTGGAGAGTCCTTTCTAGAACCTGCCCTTGCAAGCCCCTTCTTCGGACACTGCTATCTCTGCCCACTTTTCCTCTGGTTCTCCAATGTCCCCCATGTGCCACGTCCTTGCACATCACTTCTTTCTCTCTGGTGTCTCTACTCATTGCAGTCGGGACTAGAAAAGTGTTGGCCACAGGGCAAATTTTCTGGGTGAAATTTGTGTCCCTGTATATTTTCCATGACTAGACATGAACTGGGGGGAGGAAACGTCTCTATAAATCCTTTGATAGTTGTGTCTGCCTAACACTCACCACTAAGGACAAAGAGGGTGAATGAATGAATACGTGCATGGATAGATGCTGCCAATGGCGTGGCGTTCTTTCTCCTCAGCTGGGCAGTTATACTTTCTACATGGTTGAGAAGAGTGGGTGCTAGCGGGGTGAGAAGGACTTTGTTAGCAGACACAGGGCCCTTATATGCAAGGCTTGCTCCAGCCAGTCTCAGAGCCGCCCAGCAGGCAAGGCAGTCAAGCACTGGTGAAACAAGAGCAAACGCTGAGATTGGCATGAGTATCTTAAAAGTAACAGACTTGCTGTGGAGGAAATTAGCAGCTTCATGTCAAACCACTAAGAACAGAGGGAAATGGCCCATGTGCATAACAGATCATTCGAGATGGCAGCAGAAGGACTAAAAGAGGCACCAGAGCCACCACAGACTTGGTTTGTCACCTGGCTCTGACCTTTGCAAACTCTGCTGACCATTATCCCCTTCCCTCAATCTCCTCATCTCTCTAACAAGGACATAATTGCGTCTTCTGACCATACTGTGAAAAGGAAGTGAGATAGTGGACAAGAAATGTCACTCCTCAGAGTACCAAGAACAAGTCTTGTAGTCTTTATGAGCAATTATTTTTTCTTAGAAGTATGATTTACTGATTGCTGGGGTATTCAAACTGTATAAGAAATTAAGTGTAAATAGAAGACTAAGGAAATAGCGGCATGTGTTTGCATAGAAGAGGTTCGATAGCTTTGTCTTACTATGCCTGAAATGATGCTAATTTATGGTCCTGCATTATCCCAACCAGATTCCGTAGGTGCTGGGGACAGTCAACTATAGGTACAGGGATAGGAAGACAGGAATTCACTGACTCCAAAGGGTTCTCTTTGCAACCAATGCTTATTCTAAAACAGAGATTGAAATAACTCAGCAGCTATGCAAATGCTTTCTGGAAACCACCTCTCTGATAATTTATTCTGAGCTGACACTGCATCCAGGGGTGCCCACTACCCTCCAGCCACGTCCCTAAATACTGAAAACACACACAGGGTGTTACTCTTTTCCTGTTTTCTGAGATAGCACTGGTATCTTTCAGCAAGCATTAGTTAGAATTCACCCCCAGGGGTTCTGCAGAATTTTTTTCCATGAGCAATCAAATGGAGGTATTTTGAAATAATCTGAACTTATATCCTGCTTTAAATTCATGCTGTGGGATTTAAGCAAAACTGAATCCTCTACCCACCCCCTAGTGCAAAAATACTATTTATTTTTCCTGCAGATGGACCATTTACGAGGGTAAAACAAATGTCTTTCTGTCTCAAGATGTGTATAAGTAATTTTTTTTTTTCCTGGCCAAACTCCCAAAAGCCAAACATTTAATGGAATGACTGATACTGCCCTTGCCTGAGAAAAATCCAAAAGGAAACAAAAAACAATTGTACCGCGCATCAAGCAGAAACCAGGAGATGGGGATTCTAGACCCACGGGGCCATGACCCTGGAGCTGGGGACAGCGCCTTCTCAACTGGTCTGTTCTTGGTCCTGCTCTGTGCACTGGAAGGTGGGCTCAGAAGTGGGACAGTTGTTAGTCTTGTGACTTCAGCCCAAATCATGGGTTAACAATGACAAGATCTTGTTCTGAAAAATATGGTAATACTGACTCCAAACATGGGCTCCAAGAAATCTCCGTCAAGCCTTCTTTGGAGGAAAGCCCCTTTCCACCCAGGGGTGTCTATATCTCGTTTTCCTCATCAACCCCTTTCATGTAGTCACACCCCCACCTGCTGGAACTTGAGGTTTTTGCCACTAGAGGTGCCCATGTGGTGGTGATGTGAAGGTCCCTGGCCCCAGACACACGCTGGGCCGGGACACTGGCTGGGTTACCCTGGTGCTGGCTTTTGGAGGAGGCTAGAGCTCTGGTGCTGAGAACCCCTTCTTCCTTGTCGTCAGATCTTCTGGTGGTACTGCCCGGCCCAGGAAATGACTGAGAACCCCCCAGCAGTGGGTGCCTGTGGTGGTCAGGATCTCCCGACATTTCTGAAAGACGATCCTTGCCTCCCTCCTCGGAGACTGAGTCTCGGGGCTCTAGTTAATGCCTCTGGGATTGAAGTTCCTTGGAAACTGAACCAGGAGTCTGAATATAGCAAGGGTTGGCGTGGCCAGAGGCAGGCCAGGGTGGAGACCGTGGGAAGACAGCCCCGCCTAAAACAGCAGAGATCTCAGGCCCCGTTTGTTCCCACCATTCCCATCAGTCCAAGACCTGAATCCGGACTCCAGGTGAGGGACTCATTGGGTGGTAAGGAGTTTCTCCCTACCCTTCACGACCAGGGACTTTGGATCTCATTCCAGAATCAGAGAACACAGTGGCCTAGGTTTTCACTCTTCAGAACTTGGGAGATCAGCTGTTCACTCCTAGTTTCTGAATAAAGGATGATGAATGGCCTCCTGGTTTATTTTCCAGAATTCCTGTGTTCTTTTATGTTCCTACCAGATCTTGTAAAGCCTCCTATCCATGAAGCTGTCTCTGCTGAGCCAGCTCAACTCCCAGTTCCATCACCGCATGGTGACATTTTTGGGTCCCGCTGCGGGTAAGAAAAGAAACGCCTTGAGCTTTGTGCAAGGCCTGTTGTTGAGCTCTGGGTTCCAGTGAGGGTGTAACCTCTTCAGGGCACGGAAGGATCCCGAGGAGGGGCCATCCAGAGTTGACATCAGCCTCCTGCGGTCCATCAACAGGCTCCAGGGCCAAGTAGATGAGATGCACTTCCCCCATGCTCCCCACCCATGGCCCGGGGAGTCCCACACCATGGTGGCGCAGGCTGCCGACTCCCCACACGGTGTGCCGGGCCTCAGAGCCCACCCAGTGGGGCCCAGAGAAGCAAGGTAAACAGCGACTAAAGCATCCTTGGATTAATGGTGACTGACAGTCAGCCCCTCTTCCCAGGCCTGCTCTCTTCTCTCCTCTCCCCTCTCTCCTCTCCCCTTCTCTCTCTCTCCTCTCTCCACTCCAGTCAGCTACAGAACAATTGCCAAAGAGTCCTTGACAGGAATCCTTCCAGAATGTGGGCAGCATCTCAGATCTCTCTCAAAGGTCATTTTTCCACAGTTCCTCCCTTCTGGCCACCCCAGGAGTTATTTATTTCAGAGAGCTGAATGCTTTGGTCCTACTCAGCTACCTTGGCAGACTTCCATCAGAAAGCAGTCAACAAACAGCAGAAGGCAGGGCCCAGGGAAGAGAGCAGTGCCCGTTCATTAGAGGAGGGGTATGCGCCTGTCACTGATGACCTAGGTCATATCCAGACTCGCTTTGGCTTTGCAATTCTCCTTTGGCTCCCGGCGGAGCCCGCCAGATCTCCTCTCACTGAGACACTCCCAGTTAAGCTTCCCTTGAAAGGGTACAGAAGTTGCTTTGTGGATTGGAGCATCTAAGGGAAGGAAGACTGGGGGTCCAGGTCAGACTGGGCACACCTTGTCTGCAGGTGCACCCAGCACTTTCCACTGAAAAAGTGCTGTCACATCCATTTTCCCTTTTGATACTTAGTCATGGGGACAGGAGAGGCAGAGGAAGTAGTGCCTGTCAAGTCTCAAGGGGCCTTGGGAAAGGGCCCTTTCCAGGATGGAGTCCCTTCTGGTTCCACAAGACTGGGACCTACTGGCCTCCTGAAGATGAGCTTCGGGGAACCCCTCACTCGGGGTCCAGGTATGACTCTGCCATGGTGTCTCTCCCTGAGTGACCTCAGCGGAACCACCTTCCCTGGCTCAGTCTCCCTAGAGAGCCAGGCTGGGGCACCCGAGCAGGGGTACCCTACCCGGCCTTCACAGGGACGGCGGCGTTTCAGGGCCCAGTACATGCTCTATGCTGAGATTTTTTTGAAACAGGAGACTCTTCATGGGACTTGGTTAGGAGAATTATTCCTCCCAGCACTATCTCCAAAGCTTGCAGCAGCACACACCCTAGACAAGAGCATCGTGACTAGATGAGTTTGCAGCCCTGAAAACACTTTTGGAAGAACCGTCATCAGAAAGGCATCCATTGCTAGACTTGGCCCACCAATGAGTCTCTTGCATCACCGCTCAGTTAGTGACAAAGCAGAAGAAAGGGGATTTAGCGCTGCCTCGGCACCCGCGTTAACAAGTTCAGAGACTGAAGTTTAACAGGCTCTCCGATGATTTTAGCAAGTGTATATGAATTGGCATCTTACATAAAGAAATAATTAACTCCCACCGAGTTCTACCCACTGCCCAGGTACTCAGCACTTTTGTGGACTAATTTTTTAAATTCTGACAATGATCCTCTGGGCTAAGAACTCTCCTTATCTGCATTTTATAGATGAGAAAACTGAGGCACAGAGATCTCAGAGCTGGGTTGGGAGGCAGTGGCGCAGGGCTGGCAGCTGGCCTCCTTGACCTGTCTCTCTGCTGGACCAGCAGTGCCCTGAAGCAGGTTGGGGATCCTTTGACACTGGAAACCCTGCCCCTGGCTTCAGCCTCTGAACTCTGAAACTTGTGGGGCTGCTTGGGTAAGAGCTACGCCTGTGTGGATAGAGAGCCCCAGACCCCAACAGAATCTCCTTACTGGTATCCCCTGCTCTGTCACCTTTTTCTCCTTTCTCTCCTTTTGGGCCTTGGTCACCTGAAACAGAGAAGAGCTGCTATTAGAAATGGAAACACATCCTAATTGTGAATAAAATGTTATCTGCTGGCAATTATTAAGCCAAGACCAGAGCCAGCCGCATCAGGAGCCAGGAGGGCTGGAGACATGGTGCGCCAGGAAAGCTGTGCACTCTGGTCACCCCAAGAGGGAGGAGGCCACCCCCCACCGCCCTCCTAATGCAACACAGAACAGTGCTTTCCGACAGGCTGAAGGAGGACAGAGAAAGCAAGGATGTTCCAAGTTCCCCCTAATATCACAGGAGAGGGGAGGGCCTTGCAGGGAGAAACAGGTTATGTATGTTGTGTATGTCAGTGCAGGAGGCTACGAAGAAATTTCCAGGGAATTGTGGACTTTCCTTCCCAGAGCTCTTTTCCCTAGCATCTCACTCTGCAGAGAAGTAGAAGGTCCTGGCATCACTCAAGCGGACATGAAAATGTCTGGGTGATGTTTTACAAGTACCTCCAGAAAGACATCTACAAGTCACAAGCCTATGGCATACTGTCTGGTGAAAAGGCAAGTCAGCACATCCAGGGCAGAAGGCCTCTTGTGATCCAAGTTAAATAGGAATGTACATAGGAAAAGTCCAACAGCCACTGAGGTCTTGGACTTGCTATCTTTATCTCCCCCACGCCAGCCCTTATTGTGCAGCAAACCATAAGCACTCAGTAAGTGCTTGTTCACTAGAAGGACAGGTGCATCACTTAGAAACATAGTGACCTTTATTATTATTATTTTTTTTTCAATGAAAGGTGCAGGCAGGAATGAAGGTGAGCAGGCAGGCAGGCAGGCAGGCAGAGAGAGGAAAAGGAAGCCCTTTATTTTATTTAGTTGTTCATCTTGGTTGTTCCCGCCAGCCCTGGGACACACACGTGGAACCTTGGGAAGTACGTGGACTATGCCCAATCCCTACTCCACAAGGGCGTGCCATGCCCTCCATTCTTACATCGGACTGGCATTTAAAAAAGAAAAAGGTCTGGCAGGATGTGCTCCAAAGTCATTACAGTAAGCACTCTAAAAAGCAAGAGCTGGACGGAGCTCAGGGAGGGATTTGCTTTTTATTTTATACTTTAGACACTTCTGTGTTGTTTAATTTTTCTTTAACAAGCCCATGCAGCTTCTGATATCTATTTTTAATGTTAAAATTAAAAACTTTAAATATGGATCATAAAAAGAAGGAAAACCTTGTCCACCTGTTTAATCACCAGCCAGAAAGTAGAATAAAAGTTCCCAGTGACTAAGATTAAGGGACCAGCTTAGATATGGAGGAATGACAAACAATGCTGTTTTCTTTGTTTTCATTTGGTGAGTGAGAAGGCAGAGACTGCAGAACGAGGTCAGAGCTCCTTGTTTTCTTCCATAGTGATGAGAGGAGGGGAGGTCTAGACACTTGGAAGGGATGTGAAAGACAGGGACTGGCTATGAAGCAGCCCCTTCCCCCCCCGCCCCGCCCCAAAGGAGCAAGGGAAGGGGAATGTAAATCTGGGACTTGAATTAAAGTTTTAAATATTTGGGAAACAGGCACACCCTGGTGTCTTAGGCATTAAGTCAGTGGCTCTGGCGCAGTCCACATAAAGCCCAGTGGCCCAGGTTTGAGACCGAGGCAGGAGAAACAACCAAGATGAATAACTAACTAAATAAAAATGCTTCTTCTTCCTCTCTGTCTCTGCCTGCCCGCCCGCCTACCTGCCTCCATTCCTGCCTGCTTCCTTCCTCTTACAAGGAAAAAATGGAGGGAATAAAAGGGCCATTACAGATTGTGAAGAATCTGCTAGTGATGAGCAAGGTGCCTGGTACGGAGGTTGACTTACCTTTGAACCCGCGCATGCCCATCGGCCCTGTGGCTCCCAGCTTCCCATCATCTCCCTTGGGGCCAGGCAGTCCTGGGGTTCCTCTCTCCCCTGGGAGACCTGGGGAAACAAGAGACAAATGCTGGAGCCTTGGACTCAGAACTGCAAGATCTGGAAGTCCCTAGAGGAGCTTCAAGGTCATCTTCAAGGTTATCATCTGGCTCAGCAATCAACTTCAATGTACGTCATCCTGTAGTTTCCTGAATCTTCTGTTAACTTAAAGAGGCTATAAAAGCAGTGTCCAAAGGTCACCTTCCTAAGCAGTAACTTTTATCCAGTTAGACTGGATCCCTTCCTTAAGGTGCTGGTGCCAACCCCAGTGGGAGATGTCCCTTTACCTCTAGCTATGCTAGACATATAGATTCGAAAAACTCTTTTATTTTTTAGCATTTTATCTGTGCCAAACACTGTCCTGAATGTTTTTCATAAAGCATCTCATTGAATTCTCGCAATAAACTCAAGGATTACTTCACGTATGTCACAAATGAGGAAACTGGGGCTCAGAGAGGTTAAGTAACCTGCCCACAGTCACACAGCAGAGTGTTGAAGGTAGGACCTGAGTTCTGGTCTTCCTGGACTGGAAGATCATTTTTGATCAGTTTCCTCTCATGATGGATGGAAAGGGCTTACTCATGCTTGGGGTAGGAGGATGATGAAATAGCTTCCCGTCCGTTTTAAAACACACCCACAGACACACATACAGGTCCTTTCCTTATTGTAAACAGGGAAGTAGAGATAGGGGATTATAGGCAGGGGTGGAGGGAGAACTTCAGGGAGGTCAGTAAACAGGGTGGATGGCCTGCTACTGGGCCAGGGCCCGGGGCTCCTGGCCACAAGGCCTCTCGGCCACCGCCTGAATCTCATCAGAGAGGTCCAAAATCAACAAATTCTTCCACCCGCGGAGCGGGGAGCAGGAGTGCCTGGGCCCCAGAGGTCTGCCCTAAGCCCACAGTTTCATTTGCAAAGCAGAGTGCCCTTAATTACTGACAAATTGTTCCTGTCTGCTGCGAGTGTTATCTGATTTACTTTGACATTTTCTGTGGCATGGAGGAACCTGTCTCCCAGAAATTACTCCTCCAGCACTAGCGTCAGCAGACATAAGAGGATGAGCAGCCCAAGAGGGTGGTGGGCCTCTGAGAAGGCCGACTGATTTCTTTTCCCTTTGTAACATCGTGTACCTGCTTTCTGGAGCCACAGCTGCCGAATCAGTGCAGGGGGCACATCCTATAGTCCAATAAGGCAGAAGAGGGGGCACCACAGTCTGGTGAGCCCTTGGGGTTCCCCATCTGAGTGGGGGTCAGGAGGGGAGGCCAGACTGCGGACTCGCCCTCCACCAGCCCTGCCTCCTCTCCTTTCGGCCACCTCCCCAGAGATGCAGGAATGGGATGGTTTGGGGGGATAACTCCAGATCTAAATAAGCAAACACCTTTCCCCCAAGGAAGTCCTCCTTAGTCAACACCATTTAGAAGTCTCTGCTCTAGAAAAATGCTGCGTATAGCAAAGACTCAGGGATGAACAGAGATGCAAAGCCCAATAAAGTAACTGAGCAGAGACTTCTGAGACGATTCTAAGAAGAACACAGTCTTCCTAGGAGCCCAGAACGTATGCTCTCTACCACCCTGATTTTCAGGGCTGTCCCTGGCGTGTGGAGCAGATGGCGAGGTTGGGAGAGGGCCGAGTGCTCCCAGATGGGGCAGAGTCAGCAGGTGCGAGTTGGAGGCTTGGTCTGGACCCCAGTACAACTCTCTTTCCTGTAGAAGGCCCTGCACACACGAGCCTCGGCTCCTGGGGTAGGACATGGCTTCAGGTCGCTGGGAGCCTCTCCCCGCTTTCCTTCAGATCTGGTACTTTCTTTGAAAAAGTATGTTCTCTCTCGTGTCATTAGGGTGACAAGCTGTCAGCCTCTTGACAGAATGGTACGTTGTAGGCTGGGTTGGCCAAGCACTGGCCTGCCGAGTCCCCTCACGGGTACCCATGAGAAAGTAAAGTGGCAGCAAGGAATTAGGGCCCCTCCCATTCCTGGTATATCCAGACCTGCCCCCCACCAGGGCCCCCATTACCTCGAGTTCCAGGTAATCCAGAGATTCCGGGCTTGCCCTCCTTCCCTTCATCCCCCTGATCACCTTTGGGGCCTGGCGGTCCTGAAAGAGTTACAGACAGCACCAAGGTTAGAGGGCTGCTTTCTGGAACAGGCCACCTGCATAGAGAACA